>JACAXG010000167.1:1427045-1554757 GCA_018881555.1 Amblyornis subalaris | reverse complement strand
GGATCCCTGGGATTCCCGTCGCTGCTGCCCGCACTGCCAGCTGCCTCCCTCCCAGCCCCACTCAAGGCCTTCTCTCCTCCCTCCTGCAGACCATGGAGTACACAGGATTCCTTTTCTTGCTCCTGAAAATCCTCATCCAGTACCCACAGCCCGTGGGTGATGGTTTGGATGAGGACACACGACTGCGCATGGAGTTGCGTCAGAGGCGCCTGGAGCGCGAGAGGATTCGGCTGCTGCAGGAGGTGGAGCAGCCCCTCCTGGAGCAGAGTGTCRGGGCCTGGGAAACCCTGCTCTGCTCTGCCTTGCAGCACTGGCAGGTCTGGGCTATTGCTGCTATTCTCTTGGCACTGCRCTTTGTCTGGAGGAAAAGGGGTAATGAAGTCGTCAAGGAGGTTGCAAATGTGGCAAACAACAATGATGGTGCACATCAAGGCAACCGTGATGTTGGCGATCAGATAGGAARGATTCTAGAGGAGCGCACACGGTTGCCTGTAGTGGACCTGCAGACAGGCTGCGAGTGGACAATGGACCTGATGCACAGCTTCACAAGTTACTTTGGCCGCGCCTTGTCGAATACTTTCTACCCAGTGCTGACATGAGCCATGGGCGTGGGCAGTGCCTTTGAAGGCTGGAGTCCCCGGGAGGAGGATGTTGTGTACARCGTGCTCATACCCCTGAATCCTCCCCGAGGGCACACCTTCCACCTGGAGCCGGAGCTGGACRCTGAAGGGCAGAGACCCGAGAGGAACTTCCGTGTCCGCGTGCAGCTGGAGTGCACCTGCAGGAGGGAGCAGCGGGGGGAGAVCATGCTGTGCTTCCTCCACCACCCTGAGGAGGAGCTGGAGAGGAATCAGGATCCCAGCCTGCTACACACMCTGTGCACCRACTCCTACCTCGACRTGCACAAAACTGCCCGCTGGTTCTACCAACTGGTGAGAATAACCTGGCCGGCTTTGCCYCAGTCGCACAACTGGCGTTTAGTGCTGCTGCCCTCCACACGCTCCTGCCAATTCTGGGTGACCAATGGCAGACAAAGCTTCCAGATCGAGATGCTGTTTGGGGTGCGGGAAGGCGACACAGACGTCTTTGTGAGCAGCCAGCCTGGAGAGGTCCGCACCCCAAGAACAACGTGGCCTGAGACCTACGCCGTGGCAGAGATGAAGTTTTTCAAGCACATTGCCGGGCAGGCTCCCCCTGACAGTGTGCACCTCAAATGCCTGCAGTTCTTCATCCGTCTTCARGGGGGCATTGGCTTTTCCACCTATATCCTGAAGACTGTTGTCATGCACCTGCTGAATGTCCTACCCGCGTCACGTTGGGGCAGGAGACGTTTCCTGCGGCGACTAATAGATATCAGCGAGAACCTGCACATATGCGTGGACGTGAGACGCCTCAACCACTTTATTGTGGGTAACCGGAGGCTTCCTGAGGGGATCCGTTTGCCGCCAGAGGTTCAAATGGCTGAGACACGCAATCTCTTCCACCACCTGGAGCTGGATCCGGCCGCCCGCTCCCAGGCGAAGACTGAGTGCCATTACCTGCTGCTTCAGGTCGTAGGAACCCTTCTTGATGGCGATTGAAAGAGGTGCCTGTGCACAGAGCTGTGCTTGTGGAGCTCACAGCTTCTGACAGACAACCACGTCCTACTGCGGGGCAAAAGAGATCTGCCTTCAGAAGCAGCACTGTCATCTCAACAGTCTCTCCAGCACTGCATCCAGTGATGACCAGGGCAGCTACAAAGATCATGGACCATGCAAGAGGAAATACTTTTATTCCTTTTTGTGTTCTCTGGGGTCAGCATGGAGAATCTACTCCCCGGGGAGAAGCTGACACAAACCTGAGCCTGCAGGACCTGGAGAAGGCACTGCTCAATGGGCAGTGGGAATTGCTGCCACTCCTTTCCTCTAGAGCAAAAGCACAGTCTGGGAGTCAGACCTGCCGTAGCTGAAGAGGCCGTGGCCAGGGGGCTTGTGAGAGAGAGAATCCCGTTACCACCAGGACTGGGACTGCCCCCACCTCTTTCTTGGAGTGCGTTTTCACTCTGAGAGCTTCACCTTCTGCAAAGATGCCGACTGCAGATTCGCGGAGGAGTTAACGTTTGAAAGGACCACTGGTGGGATCATCTGGTCCACGGCTGCTCCAGCAAGGACTTCCTGGTGCACATTGCGAAGGATTGTGTTCAGATGGCTGTTCACTATCTCCAGTGAGGGAGACTGCAAGCCCTCTGTGCAATGTGTTCCAGTGCTTGGTCAATGCGCTGAGTGTCAGATGTGCTGCAGAGTTGCTTTAAGTCAGCGAAGCATTGATGAGGCTTCTTGACAAGAACATGAGCTGGGCTCCTCACCCCTCTTGCCCCAGGCTCCAGCAAGGCCTAAGTCCCAAATGACGCCTGGAGTGAAGCAGAGGCCTCAGGGCCCCATGTTGTTTTCCTGAGGCCCAGAAGAGCAGCTGCGGCTCTCTACCGCCAGTAGCCTCACTGCCCCTTCACTGCCCCTTCACTGCCCAAGCTGTGTTATAAATCCGGTCCTTTAAGGAGAAAAGGATGCATGCAATGACTCTGGCGAAGGTCTCACAGCCTTTCCTGCCGCCTCAGCAGGTGGAAGGCCACAGGAGGGTTTATTCTAACTCCTCGTATCATTTCATCTTCCAAAAAAAGTCACCCGGGTCCGCATTAAGCTCTACTTGCATGTGACCTTTCCCACTCCTAAGAATGCAAATGGAAAGAGCACATGCCAGACATGCATGGCCAGAGTCACCAAAACCCCACCTGTGACATGCAATTGTTCCAGCCGTTTTGGGAAGGGCCAAAACAGAGTATGAAAGAATCAGGAGTGTGGGACAGAAGAAGGAAGAAGAAACAGGGAAAAAAGACCGAGAGGAAAAACTACCTCTGCTTGCCAAGGCTCATTTAATGGACTGTGTCTCTCCTTGCCCCCAGAAGGCACACCTTTAGGTCGGCATTGGACCAGCTGTGTTGGAGCTGACCTGAAATGTTSTATATATAAGTATCTAGATTTTTATTTCATAGATATACGTATGTTATACATAGATATACATATATTATATATATAAAATATGGTACATATTATTTTTTATATAAGTAAAGCTATATACAGTGTCACTATCTGTTGGAACACATATAAGTGCTCTATAGTTAGTGCATATATATGAGTAGCAAACCTGAAACTGCTTTGTTGTCGCTTCAATAAACTTCAATAAAGTGCAATATTCCAGAATCTGGATCGTGCAAGAGTTTGTTGATCTCACCCAGACATATAGTATTGGTAAATCTCACTAGGTGTGACTCTGGGCTCGTGAACATTCTCATTGAACTCAACCAAAGTTAGAGGGCTGCCCTGGTTATAAGCGGAAATTAAGCCCAGCTGCCCCCCAGCCCCTCTGATCACAGAATCGCAGAACGGCTTGGGTTGGAAGGGTCCTTAAAAATCATCTTGCTCAAAGCGCCACGGGCAGGAACACCTTCCACTAGACAAGGGTGCTCCAAGGCCCATCCAACCTGGCCTGGAACACTGCCAGGGATGGGGCAGCCACAGCTTCTGTGGGCAATGTGGGCCAGGGCCTGACCACCCTCACAGTCAAGAATTTCTTCCTAACAGAAAGCATGGAGGAAAGAAATGGCTGAAAGAATGGCCATCCCCTAAGATTCATACAAGCAACTGTTTCCATCATCTTCTAGTGAGGGACCTGGGGCTGTGGACAAAAATCAAACAGTGGTGACACCAGTGCTGGTGTGCAGGGGCAGCAGAGCTATTTCCATTGCAGGGAGTTTGGCCCTCGGTCCTTACAAGGGGGTGAGAATCATTGTTTTCATGGACTCAGAAACATGCCTCATAAAAATTTTCACAAACCTAAAAAAAAAACCTGTTCAAGCAGCTTTGTTTGTGTCTCTCTACACGTAATTTCTGAAGAAAAAAAAAATAAAAGAAGACCCTGCATTACTGCTTTCAGGCCCCTCTTTTGGAGCAGTGCCGGGGTTAGGTGTTACCAGCAGCTCCCTGCCATGATCAAGAGGAGCAGCTCCCAGCATTGATTTTTGAAGGCCTGGAAGGTATTTTATACCTTGTCCAATCATCTCGCCCTGGCCCCCACGCTCCTTGAAAGAGAAACATCTGTTCCCCTGGGACTTTCACTCCATGTCATATGGCTACTGCTAAGTGCCTGTCCCCAGGCACAGCGAGGGTCCTGCTGCTGATAAAAAGGAGGAGGGGGCTGGGAGCCCAGCTGGGGGCAGAGAGCCCTCCTGACCACAGGGAATGGAGGCGAGATGAAAGGAATGTGTATTTTCCCAGGTGATTCCAATAGCATCTCAAAGCCCCGGCTTTCTCACTCTGGCTTTAGCCCCAAAACAAACAAACTGGTGCCAATTTGAATATGCTGAGGCCTGACTGATTTGAGCCTCTTGTTGTGTTTTCACAGTCAGCAGCCGACTGGAATTCAAAGAGGAGGGGAAAAGAAAATAATAATAGCAGATTGATAAGATTCCCCAACCCTTTCTGGTTAAAATCCCAGCCAGGCTTTGCGAAAAATGGGCCCAGAGAAGCCAGGGTTGTTCCAGCACAAGAATATCAAAGCTAAAAATGAGAGCAGCCATCCCAGCAGGGATCAGTGAGATAGCAGCTCGCTTTCTCTTAACTCCTGCTGCCCCAGATAAGGCCACATTTTGGGGACATTGAGACCCCTGGGGCTGGAGCATCGCCCATCAATCCGCCAAAGCCAACAGCACTGCTTCCAGGGCTCTACCAATAAGCCTCCAATGCCTCAAGTCAGGAGGGTCTTCCCACCACAGCACACTGGTCCTGCTGGATCTGTGCTGGTAATTCTTCTGATCACTCAGCAGGTGCTGGGTGTTTTCAGGCTTGCAGACACTGCTAGAAAAAAAGGGGCACGGGGAAACCCATTCTGCTATTCCCAGCTGAAGGCAGAGATTGTGTTGGTGTGTGACTGCTCCAGGAATTGGAGCATCATAGAGTCATTAAGGTTGGAAAAGACCCCTAAGATCATTGAATCCATCCTCTATCTGGTATAACCACATTCATCACTAAATCCTGTCCCCAAGTGCCACATGCACACATTTTTTTGAATACTTCGAGGTATGATTTCACCACTTCTCTGGGCAGCCTGTTGCAATGCCTGATCACCCTTTCAGTGAAGAAAGGAGCTGCTCCCAACACAGCCCCCATCTTTTTCCATCACAAAGTGAAATCCAGCAGCCTCCCCATCCTGCTGCACAGCTTGGACATGAAGTGTTTGTTTCAGACCTAAGGAAAGGATCACGTGCTCAGAAACTTCTCCCCCACTCCTCCACCATGCTGTTACATGATCTGAGCAAAAAAAAGGCTTCTCTGGCAAATCTTTCTTCTATCAAAGCCTTCAGGAGTAGGAGCAAAGTGAGATTAAGTAGGAGAGAGAAGCCACATGCTGCCCACTGAGTCATGCACTCCGGGCAGGGTCACTGGGTTCTGGGAGGCAGCAGTGCCCTGACACCCCCCGGGTGTCTCCCAGAGAGAAAAGGGGACCTCCGAGGCCATGAGAGACCGACAGACAGACAGGAAAGGGACAAGGAGCTGCAGAGCAAAGAGACAAGCTGTCAGGCAGTTAACAAGGAGGTGAAGATTTGATGAACAAGAGGCAAAAGCCTCAGTCTCCGCGCTGAGCGGAAATGCCTGGCAGGCAGCAGGGGAAGGGTGTTGGAGCAGGGACAGGCTGGCAAGACTGTAGGATATAATTAACAGAGTATCAGTTCCCTTAATAAGAGCGTGCTGGGATAGCAGCACGTTGGCTCCTTGCTGACCTGCATAAGCTTCGTGGGCTCTTTGAAGTCGGCTCCTGCCGGGGCTGGGACACACACAAAGGCACCCACCGTGCTGGCTGCGGGGCCACGGGGATTACCGGCAGCTCTGATTAGTCCCTGGAAACCCCTGCTTGTGTTTTGGCTGATGGCAGCCACTCTGAGAGAGTGTAAAGAAGGGGACCCGCTGGGCAAATGCGATCTTACCGTCCTCTGGCCTGGCTGCAAAGGGAATCAGCCTCGGCAGTCTCTGAGAATGGGAATTTCTGCTCGTGTCCTTGCCAGGCGCTGTCTTCCCCCGTCAGACCCAGTTCTGGCAGGGAGAGGGATTCAGTGCCTATCTAAAATCTCTGAGTCCTGCAGTTACAGGAATTGTTAAGAGATTGTCGGAAAGAAAATCAGGAAACGTGAGCCAAACCTCTCTTAGAAGTCTAAAACCAGTGGGGAGTTAAAGGGTCCCATATTAACCAAAAGTCTTGTGTGACTCTTAAGCTCACCTTTGTTTTTCTGGGATGCAATCCCACCTCAGGACTGACACTGCAGGTGTCCACATGGCCGTGCAGCCTCACGTTATTCCAACCGTGGCTGCGTCCAGCTCCGCTGATGGCAAATTTGAGTCTTGCAGGAATATGAACTCTTTGCTGGGATGGCTGAGAATCCCCCAGTTCTCCTACAGGTGGGAAAGAAAGAAAGGTATTAAAGCTGTGGTCTCACATGCAGGGCTGCTCCAGCTGAGTCCTCCATCCCCTGTCCGCTGCAGGGTACCTGGAAATGAATGTGGTTTAGGGGGAAAGCCTCATTTGGTGGGAAAAAAGAAAAAAGAGATGTTTTATCACCTGGATGATCTCCGCAATCCACTAGCACGAAAAATAAAAAGGCAGAAGTGAGCAGTTGGAAAGATGAAAGACAGTCTTGAAGAGAGTGTTGATATAGTTGTGAAACCACAGCCTGAGGGGACGGGTCCTGCCATTGCGATTCATTGCCCATCAGGAGCAGGGACACTTCTCCCGTTCAGCACGAGTCAAGGGTGGAGATTTCTGACGTGTCCTTGCAAGGCAGCCTGTCCCCAGACAGTCCCCCCACCGGTCTGTGCAGGGGCAGTGGGGGACCAGGGACACAAGCCACCCACAGCAAGCAGAGCAGCGTGTTTTGGATCACGCCCTATTAAAAGATCAGCAGTAAAACTCAGAAAACAATTAAAAAATGACAATGACAGATGAGTTCATTCTACTGCATCTAGAAACACTGCTTGCCTTTTCCAAAGCCAACCTCTGCTCTGGGGACTAGGCCTCCAGTTTGGAACTTGCCCCCCTCCTGCCAGTGGGATCCTGTTGCGCTCCCTCGTACATTCTGCAAACCCTGCTTGGGGCTGCGAGCCTGTGTTTGGGAAACAGGCCTGGGCATTCAGCACAGGGCAGACATACTTGCTTTAACTTTATTAAAAGGGAACACAAATATGTCTGTATATGTAGCCATCTAGGAAAGGATCCACTTTTGTTTCCTAAAAATTAGCATTCTCCAGCATCCAGTCCAATAGCAAGCATTATTCTTGAGCTGCATTTTGAGCCATCCCAGATCTAATCATTGGCAACAAAATAATTCATCTCCCATGCCCTGCCCGGCAAATACTCCCAATATGTCATTTGAGTGTCAAACTTCCCAGAGTCATTACCCTCCCCAGCATCAGACTCCACGGCGACATGCCGGGTAGCCTGAGCCAGAGACTGCTGCCACAGTCAGCAAACAAGAGTGTTTTGCATTAGGCACATTAAGGGGAACAGTCTATTGCAAAGAATATTAAATTAAAGGAAAGCAGCAAGGAGAAGGATTCAACCCTGGTTATACACAGAGGAACATAGGACCATCCCTAGATTTAAGCACATGGAATCATATTGTAATTTCCTCTATCTGTTTGTGTTCTCTAAATTTACAGACACAGTTATGGTTGCATTTCATAACTCCAGGGACACATGGCAAATTCACTCTTAGGTTACCTCCTCTGCATCTCTAGACAGTCATGTTATGCCATAAAGTCTGTGAAGAACGATGCTCCACTATGCAGATTTTGACGGTTTATTCACGACGAAAAACCAACAGTAGGGGAAGCCCACAATACAAAGCCCAGCCCTGAGTGCATGGCTGGTCTGGCCAGAGGCACGAAGCTCCTGCACCCTGTGTCGCCTCTTTTATAGTGTCCGAGTGTCGATCAAGCGCCTGGATACTTCTGTCCAATTGCAAGCCTTGAAGTCCCCGGCCCGCCCCTGTATCCGCCTACCTGGGGCGGCCTCGGGAGGGGTCTTGTCCCGATTGGCACCTTGATTGACACTTTCTTGGACCCTTCTGGAAAGTTCCCTCAGCCGGCTTCGGCCATTTTGCCTACATAGCTTTATATTAGAATTTATTACAATGGTAAAAATAAACGGTATTTAAACCTTATACCAACAGTAACTGGGGTGTTTTGGTGATGTGGGTACTCGGGAGGGTACATTACAATAGCAACTTACAGAAACCTTTTAAACAATTAACCACATACCTTTTAATTACCAAAAAACTCATCAACTTCAATCAGAAATTAATATACGAAAGCCAATTATGCTTCTGCCATCTATAACAAGTCCTTTACCCCGTGACTCTAAAAAGGGAAAACCTCTGAGCAGCACAGCCTTGCTGAAGAAGTCTGTGTGTGTGTTCATTGGTGTGTGCAGGTGTTACCTGACACACCTGCCAGTGCAGCAGCCCAGGGCTAGGAGATTTCTTGCCTATGGCACAGCACCAGTGTTGCAAACCTTGTGCTCAGACCCCAATAAATCAGCAAACCTGTCCTGTCTCCTCACCTGGGCAGACTCCAGCTGCACCACAGCCACTGGCCTTCCCCAGGTATTCCCCCTCAATCCCTGAAGACCTTTCACAAGGAGGGACACGTATTTTTTCCTCTGCTCCAGGCCTTTCCCACCTCCTGTCAGCCTACAGCAGTTGGGAAAAATACGAGATTTTCAGCAAGGATTTGCTAATACCAATACAAAATGCAAACCCATATGTGGTTCTGCATCAGTGCTTTGCCACATGGGATGGCTCAGCCACAAGCAGTGCTCAAGGTTTGTGGAGTCTCTCATGGTTTGTGGTGCCAGACCCCTCACAAAGCAAGCCTAAAAAATCCAAAAGTCCTTGAAACACCAGGAAAAATGGGGAAGAGGAAGATTTTCAGGGTGATGGAAAACTGATCCCGTGGAAAGAGTCGAGACACCTTCCAGAACAGCCTGGGTGAGATGTACTGCTTGCCATGTCTGATGTGTGGGTTTATAGGTGAAAACTTCCATGTGCTGTCCCCGGGATCCACTGTCCATATGAACAGTTGGGAATAAAGTGGGCAGTACTTGGATTCTCCAAGGGCATGGTTAGGACACATGCCTTGTGTCTCAGAGCTCATAGTGATCACACACTCATAGTGATCACACAGACAGTGTCTCCTGTCTGTAAAGAGAAATAAATTCATGACAGCAGCTGAAATTTATTATTAATTGTTACTAATGATTAGTAATAAATGTGATTTACTTGTGTGTAATGAAACATGCAGTTACCATCTCTCAGATAAAGGCTGGTGGCTACGGAAGGCACAGCAATACAGCAGCATCTGATCAGGTGCCCATTCCCTCCATGCAGCATCTCCCCAGCAGATGTTAATGTTGCTGAGGCCATTCTGCCACCTTACACCTTTGTAGGGACATTTTGCACCACATCTATTTTATAAACATAATCCACGTTTATATCAGAGGCCACATAGTTCTGTGTTGATTCCAAGGTGGCTCTACACTGCCTACAAAAGAGGAGGTCTAGAAAAGCCCTGCACAATCACTGTGGGTTGCATATTCATGGAGTAACAAGAGATCAGAATTACATGTCTGGAGCTTGTCCGGATCCGAGGTGGACTCAGGATTGCAGCAGCTGGATTGAAACAGTTTGGGAACTATAGGCTCAGCAATGCTGGACAGGGTGGTTTGGCTCCTTGTAAAGAGAGAGGTCAGAAGCAAACTTCAGATCCTCCTCCAGATCCAGATTTTTCTGCAACTTGAGCATGCTTAGATCTGAAGGTCTGGCTTGGCCTTTTCCCTGCTGCTAACAGCGTTCCGTGTGAAATGTGCAGTGTGCCGGAGAGTGCTAATGCCTTGCAGACCTGGGTTGTGTCATTCCCCATCCTTATTTATACAGAACTATTTAAAAACTCAGGGTGAAACTTTGCGGCAGTATCTACGTGGAAGATTCACTTTATCTAATTTTATCCACCTACAAGCTGCACGCCTTAAACTGAAACCCCACTTAGAAACAACCGAAGTCTTTAAGGCTGCTTCACAAAGGACAGAGACAAACCTCTCCAGCAGGTTATGTGTCAGTCCTAACCTGGAAAGAGAAGAATCACCTTCTAGCCGTGTGTCCTTCTGCCCCAGCCACACAGTCAGCTCTGAGCAGTGGCTTCAGCTAAAGGCTTGACTGTAGCTGGGCAGATCAGGTAGGAAGAATCGTGTTGGTGTGACTGAAGAACCTGATTCCCATTTTCAGTAGTGACTTAGGCAGCCCTAGCCAGGTTGTTAGAGCCATCAGGGACCTAAAAATACCGATAATGATTTGCAGGCTGTTACAGTCAGGGATGCCAGGCTGTTACAGTAAGGGATGCCAGGCAGTTCAGCAGACTTTAGGCTCATTAGGCACATAGCTGCCTGCTTGCTTGCACTGAAGTTTTTTCCCCCATTGTCTGGAAATCCTTGCACAGAGCCTGTACCCAGCTCCTGAGGCAGAGCTGTTGGTCTAACTCGCCTGAGCAACTCAGGACACATCATCCTCCAGTCCTGGACTTTGAACACTATCATGATACCAAGAACAGCAGAGAAAGAGCAAGCCCAGCAGATGCCAACGAAGACCTCAACTGGATATTGGGAAACTGAAAGAATGGTGAAGCACTGGAACAGGCTGTCCAGGGAATGGTGGAATAACTGTTCCTGAAAGTGTTTAAAAAATGTGTAGACATGGTTCTTTCTTTGGGACATGGTTTAGTGGTGGACCAGACAGTGTTAGGTTAATGGTTGGACTCAACGATCTTTTCCAATTTTAATGATTCCATGATTCTCTTTTAAATTGCATCTTCCTTTCTCTGTACACATCTGAGGAACTTCAGGCCTGGCTGGACCTTGTCTGTTGATCTGTCTGCTCTTCTCCATGTCTGCTCCAGCTTCAGCTCTCTCCTCGTTTTGACCTTCTGAGAAGGAGAAACCAGGATAAATCCAAGCAGATCATGGGGAAAGCTGACAAGAAGCTTTCATGAAGTTCCTCACCCTGCACAGGATGAACAGCAGTGTCCTTGGCAGAAAAGAGCCAAAAATGCAGTGAAGGCAACAAACCAGGCAACAGCTCCTAATACCTGGCCTTGTTAGCATCAGAGGCCACAGGATCTGAGGCAGATCATCTGCCTTAGCTCTGGGATTTTGCTGAGAGTGTCTCATTAGATCTTCAGCATTGGCAGACAAACCCAGCCCTCCCAGTGCAGCAGCAGTGTCCTCTCTCCATCTGTGTTGCTGCTGCACGAGCCAGTGTGGCTGTGTGAAATCCAAGGTGGCCTGACAGTCGTTTCCTCTGTCAGCAAAATCTCAAGAAAGAAGAAAAAGAAAATAGGAAAAAAAGCTGCAGGGGGAGCAAGCATAGCAATAAGCTGGATAATCAGCTGCAATTGCAAGCAGGGAGGGTATCTGTTTGTTCCCCTGATTTACCCACTGCATCTCAGAGCTTTCTGCTTTGCAACTCCCATCCCTATGCTCGGTGAGGAAATAAATACTCCCAGAAACGAACTGCAAAAATTAGTCACTACCAAATGTTCTCTTTGTCTGTGGGTTCTTCTCAGTCACCTCAGCAAAGCTGAAATTGTCTTTATTAAGATAATTGCTTCACTGTAGACAATTTAATCTGTTGTCTGTAACATGAAGGATGGCTGAAGGAGCTGAATCTGCTGCGTGCCACACCCCTGTGCCAGGGTGGGAGCCTGAGGCATTTGCTGAATGCCAAGAGCGAGCCCTCCCTGCTGTGGGGCTGCCCAAAAACGGCTGAGGACGTCCCTTCAGAGGCTGCTTTCAACACTCCCCCGCTGCTCCCTTTCCACAGCCCTCCAGCCATGAAGGAAATATGAAGTGTGAAGTATTACAAACCAAAGAAAATCTCACTTTAAAGGCAAGGCATTCAGGAAAAGAAACAAAAATAAAAATCGAGGGGCACAGCTAGGAAGAGGGCTTTGAAGGGCTGGCAGCATGCTGGTTAATGCAGTGTGTTTCTACCTCTCCATCAAACCAGGCAGGGATGGAGCTGCTGGAAGGTCAGCGCTGAATTGAGGAGGAACAGCCAGAGCACTTCAGACATGAAACAAGGCTTGGCAAAACTTTGGGAAATGAAGATTTTTGTCAGACTTTGCAAACTATTTTTGTCACTGCTGTTGCTGGGCATTTGGAGACAAAATAATAGAGGGTGGGGGGAGAGAGATGGCTGTAATTTAACCCAGAGACCTCTGTCCTCTCCGAGGCTCAGAGGAATGGATGACCTACAGATATTGCTTGTTGGCTTGTACACTGTGTAACATACCATCCACTGCTTCCCATTTCCTCTCTGCCTTTTGTTTGTTTTCTTTAGACAGGCTCCCTAGGCTATGTTTTTGCTCTTTTTCCCCTGTCTCAAAGATTTTCACTCTGTTGGATCTCTCCTCTCTGCTCTGAAGAGCTGTATTACACTGAGACAGAGCCAAACGTGGACAAACCAACTACAGTGTCTTAATCAAACTGGAAATCCTCCCACCTAGATGCTGCCTTCAGGTGTCTGCTTCTCAGACCTGGTGCCAGGCACTGGCTTATTCTGTATCTTTCAAGGGCCAGAGCAGTTTATACCATCATTCTCAAACCCACAGCTGCCACAACAAGGCAGGGTGGTTTAAATCTTGTGAAGATCTGGTGTTTGCAGCTAACGAGTTTGCGGCTCAAAGGAGGTGGGTACCAAGAGGCTGTGCTCAGCAAGAGCCTGGTGTGTTCTCCAACTGCTTCAGCTGAAGCTGCACAAGGGCTGTAGGTGCTGGCATTGCTCAAAAAGTCATCATATTTCATGCATCGTAGAATAACAGAATGATTTGGGTTGGAAGAGGCTTCAAAGATCACCTCATTCCAACTCCCTGCCATGGGCAGGGACACCTTCCAGTTGACCAGGTTGCTCCAAGCCCCCCATCCAACCTGGCCTTGAACACTGCCAGGGAAGGGGCAGCCACGGCTTCTCTGTGCAACCTGTCCCAGGGCCTCACCACCCTCACAGGGAAGGATTTCTTCCTAACATCCCATCTAACCCTGCCCTCTGTCAGTTTGAAGCCAATCCCCCTTGTCCTTTCACCCCATGTCCTTGCCCAAAGTCCTTCTCCAGCTCTCTTGTAGGCCCACCACTTGCAGGTCAACAAGCTCTGCTCTTCCAGGACCAAGTGGGAATGGTTTCACCTGGTGGCATTTGTCCTTATTTTTGCCTTTATGCTCAGACACTGATTATGAGTGCTGAACAGGGAGGCACTAAATTCCTGCAGATCCTGGGTTAAAAATAAGGCAAACCAAGAGCTTTTGTTGCAATGTGCATCTACTGCTTCCAGACCATCTCCTCTGCTGTGTCATCAGTCCCCACGGGAACTGCTCATCATTAAACAAAAATTAATAACTAGTCCTCTTTTTTTATTGTTTTTTTGGGGGTTTTTTTTCTGTCTTTTTTAATCCATTGCTCAAGCACAGTCTGGAGAACATTATCTGCAGCTGCCTATGTGTCACCCATCTATTCCCTTGGAGCCCTGAGAACAATGGGCCCTGGTGTTTGCTGTCAGAGGCCAGGGCACAGCTCTGCCGTGCCATCTGCTTGGGGCAGTGGGACAGCCACGCTCTCCTCCTCCCGCTGGCACTCGCGCGGTGGCTCCAAAAATGGAGCCACATGAGGCAGCCACAAGCATCCTGTGGTGAGCAGGGGGATGAGGGCTCCTTCCAGAACAAGGGAGAAGGTGACCCACAAGATCTTCCTGCCTTTTGGGAAGCCGCACTTGGTGCTGGCCAGGGCTCGATGACTTGCGCCAGAGGTTGGTCTCCAAGGCTCAGATGGCTGACACAAATGATTCATCAGGGAGCTAATAAAATAATCGATGCTGGGGATAACACCCTGGAGTAATTGTTAACTGGGGTCCTCCAGGTAACAGCTGGGACTGACAAGTAATAATCTCCTGGCCAAGAGAAAATTGCCGCAGTGCARCTCACTGTCAGAGGTGTCTGCTGCACGTGATGGATATCACCAGCACGTCTCTCCCCATCTCCTGCTTCCCAACAGGGAGTGAATCTGCTCCATCGGAAATCCCCTGCTTGCCCCACAATTACATCCACCGCAACCAGATAATTTTAGAGATTGGTCCCCAGCCACTGCCTACCCTGAGCTTCGCAAACAAAAGTAACGATCACTGCTCCTTGTTTTATTACAGGTCTGCTGAGCTCAGAGACCTCAAAATGCCACCTTGCAAACATTAATTCATGATGCTTCACATTTGCCTTTGGTGTCAAGGAAATGTTTGCAACCATTCTCAGCTAATCATAAAATCAGAGGCTGTTCCTCACTATTGTTCTCATTAAAAAGTGCTCAGGAAAAAAGTTGGCTCAGGCATGTGCTCCATTCATTGCTAATGTTGTCTTTATTTTTAAAAAGCATAACCACTCGCTCATATATTTGTGCCCACTATAAATCAGCTGTGTTTGAAAACTAGACAAAAAAACATCACATTGGTTTAGCCTCTGGGTTTTTCTGTTGTTTATCCAGAGGTCTAGATAAACCATCAACTGCACCGAAGGTTAAACTCAACAAACCAGAGCAAAGTCATTCACCTGTTTAAATTAATTTACCCATGAAATCTGTTTGTGGCTCCCACAGCTGCAGGGCACTCCTGCATAGTGACCCTCAGTCTGCATGCTGCACCTGCCCCTATATCAAGCACCTTGGGCAACCCCAACCCCAACCCCAAAAATTTAACCCAAATCCAGAGGGCAAAGGGGTAATTTCACCTTCAGCTGAAACATCTGGAATGTATCAAGCTGCCAGCGGTCCCCTTGCACTCTTAGCCCCAAGTGCTGCATGTGATCCTGTACTTAGGGCTCTGTTCAACAAAAGCACCTTAGCCCGAGCCTAATTTGAAGTTAACTTCATGCCAAGTGCTGTGCCAAGTAGGGGTGGGTGCCCTGCTAATAGGAACCATGTGTGTGCAGACTGACAGAGGAGCCTGTGACTTGACTTTTCCAGCCCCTTGTCAATCATGTGTTTCCCTCTCTGCAAATTCTCCAGGGACAAACCCAGCACCTAAAGCACACATATCCTCCCCAGTGACTTATTTATGGTGCTGAGGCTCTAAATAGGTACTCGGTAAATGTCCTTTGCAAGGGAGTTGGGTCAGGGCTGTCAATATTATAATACAGCCTAATCAATTATCAGTTCTCCCCTTCACACCATCATTCCTTGTCTAACAGCTCTGGCTTTTGGCACTGAATACTAATGCCAGGGGCTCATCAGTATGCTGGGAGGGCTCTGTGTGCATCTCAGCCACGCACACTGAGAGCATGAAATCCATAGAGGGCACAATGAAAATTCACACACAGCTCCATAATGCCACCAGGACACTTCAGAGCCTCTTACCTATCGCTGGCCTGAAGAGCTGGCCCCAGATGTCCCATGAATTTGGCCCTGCCACACTCATGGCCACAGACACAAAGTCACCTTTGTGGAATGCAAGTGAGGTGCCCAGGAAAAAAAAAACTCCTTTTCAGTCTGGCTGTACCTTTCTCATTTTTTATGCAAACCTTTCGTTTACACACAGCTTCTCCCGCTGTCACACTGAAAGCATGACCTTGAGAGCAAAAATGCTTTATTCCTCTTAAGGGACCCAGCAAGCTCCTGAAAGCAGAGAGAACCCCACAGGATCAGCAGCCCTTCAGGGTGTGGGATGGGATACAAAAAAGGCAGCAACCACCTGGTCTGAACCACTGGGGTGCTCCCCTCGCTCCTCCAAGAATGGCATTTGTCTGAATTTCTTACTTTTATTTCTGTATTTCCGTTCCTTATGGCAATTCCCTGGCCAGCCAAAAGGGCCAAACTGTGGTTGGGGCAAGCGCCACCTCCACCCAGGAGCAGTGGGGCTGGTGGGCTCCTTCCCTCTGCAGCATTTCTGGGTTTGCTCTGTAGCACCCAGCAGTGACAGAGAATCCCTGATGGAAACAGCAAGCTGAGGTCTGACACATCCTGTCAGAGGGACAGGTCCTGACCACGTGGAGAAAGTATCAAAACCCAACCCAACCTGCCCAGTCTTCACCAGTAAGCGGTGAACCTGGCCTGGGGTGGAGAGGCAGCCTCGGGTCTGTAAGCAAAGACAACTGCAAGTCCCATCCTATTTCCCCTTAGGCAGATGCCCCAGTCGTAACCCCATCCACCCCTCTGATTCATGTGTTTGAATAAGTGAAGCCTCTCATAAAAATCATACTAAAGAAATAACAGAGAGAAGAGCAAATCCCCATGGTCCCAGACACTGAGTAACCACAGAGGGACAGATGATCCCTGCCCCAAAGCACTTGTGGCGTGGCTGGGTGAGAGCGAAAAGCTATGCTGGAAAAAAAGGGAAAAGATGTACCTAAAATCACCCAGGAAGGTAGTGGCAGTGCCAAGAATGGATCCAGCTCCCAACCCTGGGCTCAGCACCCTACTGACCTGCATATGTCACCTCTATTTTCGGGGGCATTCAGGACAGAACCCAAATGTAGCATAGAAATTAAGCACATGAGACTACTTAGCCATCTCCTTATTCCAACTCTCTGTACCAAGTGTCTGCTCCAGTGTCAGGGCTCTCTCTTTTCATCCATATGTACAATATACCCACTGTTATCCCCTCTGACTCCAGAGTCGCATGACCCAACCGTGAAAAAATGGTTCTGATTCATTTACATTAAAGATGTGGATATTTTAAGGGGCATAGAAGAGCTGCTCTCGCAATTGTTAAATGTCCACAGTGAAGCACACAGAGCATAAGCCACTGGGTCATGAAATGCAGCATTTTTTTCATTCTTATCTTCTTTCTCCAGCTTGCCAGAACACTGCAAGCCATCATATTGATATATAAGAGGCAAAATCTCCCTCCCAGAATGGAAAAAAAAAATGGCCTTTAAACAACATTGGCCTTTGCTGGCGAAACACACGGCTACAACTGCAGGAAACACAACACAGGTTATTACAAATATTAAATACAGGCAACCAAAGGATTAAAAAGGAAATGCAGCCATGAACATGGCCTTGATAATTTGCAACAAGATGTGTGGTGCTATAGGGAAGCGAACAGAGCTGGCATGCGGATGCACAGATCTGAGTTTTCCAGGCAGGACGAATTGAAATCAAATAGGATGGAGGAAACAGGTTGTTCTGCAACCAGACTCCAGGCTCAGTTCCTCAATTAGCTCTCTGATGGAACATTGCCTTTACTTTGAACCCACTCCTGGGGGAACCAGCATACAGCAGATGTATCCCATGTGCAGGGCCACTCCCGAGTGCTGGAATTGCCTATTTACAAGCGAGGCAGATCACAGGGAGAAAATTACAGCCTCAGCCTCCCACTCTCATCCCTGCCAGCTCCCCTCTGCCTCCCTCACACTGTGCAAAGCCTCTGGCCCCACTTTTCTTGCACTACACCTGAGCAGTTGGCAAAGGCTGCGCTGCCCCAAGTGCTCCCTGGTTCAAGGGACCACTCCCCTCAAACCCACATCCCACAGACCTTGGGGAAAACAGGCATCTGGTCTTGAAAGTCAGCGACAGGCACTAAAAAACCTTCAGGAGGGGGGTGTCCTGCTGACAGCAGAACCGGCGGCTGTGGGAGGCAGAGCAAATCACAGCTCTGGAAGGACCTGTCCGCGGGCTGGGACATGAGGGGACCTTGGGGGCCCATTATTGAGACCTATAGTATAATAGTGAAGCATGGAGCAATCAGTCATGTGTTCTGCTAGCCATTACACACCACAGTCTATCTTTATAAATTAGTCCCTATTTCCCCCTCTGCAAGGGAAGAGGAGGAGGAGGTAAGTCTGTAGCCCATTCCCACATCTTAGAGAAGAAATCCTATATTATTAATATGGCCATCCATCATGCTGCCTGCTCTGTAAGAAACACACTCCTTTTAACACAGAAATCAATCCTTTCCTATGGAAAGGAAACAATGTAATCACTAAGTATTGCTGTCCTTCTTGGCTTTTATATCTGGGACCATGAACAACTTGATGGTTTTTGTGGATTTTTGGTGCTGACCAGAAGTTGAACTTGTTGCAAGTGCAATTTCTGGAGGAAGCTGGGAGTGTCCCATCTGAAAGCTATAAAAAATTCCATGAAAAACAACAGAAAACACTCCTATGTCTGCAACAGATTTATTTGTTGGATTAAGGAAGTCTTCCCTAAAGTTGCATTTTAGGTCCCAAACTCAGGAAATCATCCTAAATCGGGATATCTCTTGAACAAATGATTAATTTTAAGGCAGACATTCCAAGCACACAATCTGTTGGCCAGCTTCAACCTGCACGACACATTCACTGTACGTCATATTCTCCAGAGCTGTATTTCCATTCCATAAATTATTTTTCTTGCATTCCTGACTGCAAGGACCAGCAACCTGGTACAAGCAGAACCTCAGGATGTGTCTGGCTGTGTGAGCAATCAGCAGTGATGCTGAGGGGCAAATATCATGGAACCCTTCCTTCAGGTGGGAGTCAGAAGTCATCCTTCCCATCCCACACAGTGAATCTGGGTCAGTACTCCCAATTCCTGCTTTGTACCCCCACGGTTCCTCTGGATCTCAAAGGGGAATCTCACTTCTACCAACTTCCCCAGGCTCTCCAGAGTGTCCTGCTCACTTCAAGCACACAAGCCCATGCACTGTGCTCCCAGGGAAACTTGGCTGCAAGTTCTCTGCATAGCTCAAATGTCTTTCCTGAATGAAGACCTAAAAAAAAAAGAATTCTGAAGAATTTAACCAGCCATCTAAGGAGAGAAAGGACGAATGCAGAGAATGAACCCACCAACATCAAAACCCAGGAAGCTGCCTTTTAGCCACCAGACAATCTCACTGATAGACTAGATTTTTCTCACCCCAGCTGGGAGTAATGTTTTCTTTCCTTTTTTTTTTTTTTTTCCATTTGCTGAATGTGTTCATTCTATGGAGGGCTTTTTTTTTTTTTTAAAAAAAAAAAAAAAAAAAAAAGACAACAGACATTCATGGCTCCCAGCTGTCAAAAGCCACAAAATGCCTGAGGCTGTCTGTCTTCTTGCAAATGTCGAAGCCATTTTCCTGTAGTGTATGTGCTCGTTAATCAAGTTTCAGACTCGTCTCAGTCTATATCATTGTCCATAAGCCAAGAGAAAGGCTTTGGGGTCAGTAATGCAACACAGCAGCACCAAACCTACCCCGGCATTGTTGGACGCAAAGGTCTCAGCTGGGCTCTTCTTCCACTCAAATCAGCAGGTTTTTATTTCAATGTGGCTCAATTCAAAGTCAGCAATAGAGGTAATATCTACAGATTGGGCAACTGTTTGTTTGAGCATCATTGCCAGAGAAAAAGCAAAGCCTTAGACCCATCCAAATTAAATAGCTGTGTTGGGTTGACTTAACTCCATCCCCTCCAGACCTAATGCAGTAACATTTGATTTTCACTGAACCATCAGACAAGGGCCTGGTTGGCGACTGGTGGTGTCCCTTGAGCTCCTCTTACTGAAGTCTTGAGAATAAACAGGGTCCTGGGATGTGGATACGTGGGGGTTGCCAAGAGGGAGAAAAGCACATTCGCCATTTACTGCTGGAAAAACATATCCATGCCTGGGGTTCTCACTTCAAAAAGAAAGTTGAAAAGCTCTAAATGGTTCAGAGTAAAGCTCTAATAAAGGGGGAAAGCTGGTTTTGAGTGAGAGGTTAGAAAGTCAATCTGCTCTGCTAATGCAACGGAGAGTTCAAAGATGCCGACGCTGAGGCCCATAAATATTGCAAGAAGAGCCAGTTCTCAGTATCAGAGCCTTTCCCAACCGGCAGAAACAGAATGACATCACATGGTGCAGGATTGGGCTGAAGACATTCAAACTATAAATCTGGAGCTGCAGAAACGGGAGGGTGGCAATTACAAAGAGGTGGAATGGCCTCACCAGCATTGCGGCACATCCACGGGAAGCTCGCACGCTCCGGCTCAGCCAGGGGCTGGGCAGAGGCTGGGCAGCTCTGGCACCCACTGTGCCCACAAAACCCTCTCATTTTGCTCATGGCCACGGGGATTGAACAAGCTAAAACTGAGGCCGGCAAAGAGCGAGCAGTGACGTGACCCAGCACTCACTGCCAGCTCAGCAACATCGCCTGCGGGCCCAATCCAACCAGCGCGGGCTGGAGCAATTGGGTGTAATTGCCCCTTCTTGACTCTCTTACCTCTGGAGAAGCCACAAAAAGACCTCACACATCTCTGCCAGTGGCAGAGGACCTGACTCTGGCATGGGAGCCCAGCAGATAGCTCCCAAGGCTCCTCTCAGCTGAGGATTACCTTTACCCTGGTAATGAGATATTTCGTGTGTTGCTCTTCTCTCTTTTAAGGCAGGTGGAGGGTCAAGGCAGGTTGGCTTCACAGTGAAGCATTTTTCATTTGTCAATAATTCAATTAATGGCTGTGAAAATGTCCATCGGGAGTCTGGTGGCAGCCAAGAGATGTGAGGGTTACCACGGGAAGCCAAGCAGCTGCAGAGGGAAGAAGTAAATATGAGCAGAGTCCTGCATGTGCTCCTGGGAGAAAAACAGGACCTTTCTCCATCTCATTTCATTCACAAAAAAGGTTTTGTTCAGAAGGTTTGTATCTTGTCTCACCATTCAGGTCATCTTTTAACTGCTGGTAATTTTAATTTCAACGGGCACTTAATGTGCTAATCAAACCTCATGGTTCTTAGCAGGATGGAAAATCCCAAGTATGGACATGATTATTTGTCTTCTAAAGAAAACCACTGGAGTGTCAAGAGAAAAAAATAAACAACACATAATTTATAGGGATTATTTACCATTCTTTTTGCTTATTATTCACCCACGCTGGTCAATTCTATATCCAGGCACATACTACGTCTTTTGTTGCATCCCAGAGCACCAGGAGGGACACAGCATAGGCCAAATGGTAATGAGAGCTCCCTGTTTCTTTTGCCCTTAACCACAACTCTTCTTCTTCTCCAAAGGTGACAACCAAGCCAAAATCTCTCACCTGCAATCCCAGTAGGTGCTCACAGGGACTGCACACCTATTCTCTTCAGGAGCAGGGTTTAAAGCAGTTGGGGTGCAGATGTGACCCAGAAGCTCAGGATAGTGTAGGCACTTCAGGCACAAGTTCCCTCTCCTCGGATTCCCGTGCTGGCCCTGGGCCTGGGGACCCAGCTGATGAGGTGCCTTTGGCATGGGATCCATGCTCCCTACCCTGCTTCCCTCTGGGCTGCTGTGGGTGAGATCACAACTAGGGAGAAATGTCTCCTCCCCTTCCCCTGACTCAGGCTTGTAAAATACAGCCTCTTGGAGAGACCAACACCCCAATAAATCCTAACATGCCTGGGTGACACACGGCTGTGTGATACGATCAGTCCCAGAGGAGCCAATCCCTGCCTGACACCATAAACCGATGGGTCACACTGGGTGGGCAGGATGAGAAAACTCTCAAGGAATGGTCCAAGCCTTCCTACAGCCCTTTCATGAGCAGAGGTGCTCCCTGAGCAGGCCAGTGTTTGACAGAGCAGGAGGCTGAAGAAAAGGGTGGAGCGACTCATCCAAAGCAAAGCAGCCTCTTCTCCATCTGGGAACAGACTTCAGGATTGATCCCCAAACCAAACATGACATCTTTGCTCGCTCAGGGCCTAGACGTGCCCCAATCCTAGAAACATTCAAGGCCAGGTTGGATGGGACGTGGAGCAACCTGCTCTAGTAGAAGGTGTCGCTGCCTGTGGCAGGGCGTTAGGAACAAGACAAGGTTTGAGGTCCCTTTCAACCCAAACCATTCTAGGATTCTATGATTCCATGCTCATGTTCGGCCTCAGGTCTGCTGTGCTGTTGCCCTTGTGAGGGTCCACCAGTCCCCTTTGAGGTAATTTTCATGGGGATATGGAGAGAAAAGCAGCCACTTCTGCAGTATTTTCTTCCTTTCTGTCTACCTGCCAGCAGCGAGTGAATTGGGAGCTCATTGCTCAGGCAGCAGCACACAAGGGCATCCGTGGTAAGTCAGTTTTGAGAGGCTCAGCTGGCAACTTTCTGTGGAAATACTGCAGCTGCATATCAGCCTGGGTCCTCTGGTGTTTTGTCTTTCAAAGAAATCCAATTAACCTGCTTTTTTTGCACTCAGTAGTTCTAACGTCAAAGAGCATCACCTGGAAGACCTTTTAAAGGCAAAATAAATGCCATGGCAACTGCCAAGATATTTCCAATAAATCCCAGCTGCGGCCTTCAGACTGGAAGTCTGGGAGACATTTCCCACATTGTAATTTCTCTCTTTCAATATCCTCGGTTTCTGGGGAAGTATTGACTAAGTGCTAAGCCTCCAGACTTAATTTTTGGTTCGATCCCTTGAAAGAGCAAGAACCCATCGTTCAATTTATCCAGAAATGCTGGTGCAGAAACGCTGATCACTGTGATTAATTGACACATCTGTGGGAGCATCCTGTTAAGGGAAAAATTAGACTCAGTCCTGCACGGGTTATTTACAACCCAGCTGCTCCAGCCATTAAAATTGCCCTGAATAACTGCTTCCCCCACCATAGTTTGAACAAGCAGATTGGTCCCTGAGATCACAAGCCCCCATGTTTTCCAGCTCAGTACAGCTCATCATGAAATAAAGGCCTTGCTTCAATAAATAGCACTGTTAAGGACACTCCTGCTGGAATGAGCCTTCCCTGGCAATGCCTCCACTCCAGAAAGAGCCTGCTCTGAGCACTAAAGAAACCCATCAGAAATAACCTTGGATTTTGTATGTTTATATCTGCGTAGCTGTGGAAACACAGTGAAGAGGGATGGTTTTTGTTTTGCAAGGCAAATAGAAGATCTATGATATCCTTCAAGGGTATTTAAAGGCTTCCCTCTCATCCTGTTGCAAGCAAAGGCTTCTTGCCCAAGCTGTCTTCTTTCTTTTTTATAAACACCTCCCTTTCCCTAGCAGAGATCAATCCAGTGCTGAGCACATTCCTTGGCATCCTCACCCCCAATTGCCCTCAGGCTGTTGCAACACTTCACATGTTCCTGTCTGGATGTGGCGACCCAAGGGTTGACTTGGCACTGGAGGAGGCTGGGCTGACCCCTGTTCTTGCTGAATCCACACTCCCAGAGGGGTGTCTGGGACACACGCAAGGAGGCTGGTTGAGAGATGAATCACCTGTTGCTTGGGATGAAATGGATGCTCTTCTCTCCAGCTCGTGGAGGAATTGCTGAGATGGCTGCAGGCAGCAGAGAGGCTGGAGAGCGCAGGGCAGAGCATCTGCTGGAACACATCCCTGGCTGGATCCTCACACAAACAAGTGCCCCAAAACTATCCGCAGGAATAACTGAGCTGAAGTTTTTCACTTTCACTGCATTCCTCTTTTCTCTCCTCACTGCTCGTCCACACCTCCTTTGCACTACTGCTGGGAGGGCTCCCTGCTGCCTCCTTCTATCTGGTTTCATAGAACCATGGAATTATAGAACGGTTTGTGCTGGAAGGGAGCTTCAAGACCACCCGGTTCCAACCCCCCTGCCATGGGCAGGGACACATCCCACTAGACCAGGTTGCTCCAAGCTCCATCCAGCCTGGCCTTGAACACTTTCAAGAATGGGGTATCCAAAGTTTCTCTGGTTTCCTCAAGGGGGTGGAGCTGGAGATGCACTGACTGAGCTGTTCTGCCCAGCAAGTCACCACACTGCCCCACCACCAAAAAGATCTTTTCCCTCCAGAACAAGCCCCCCTTGCATCTCTGCTTTCCCCCTCCTTTCCAACTCGTCAAGGAGAGTCAGGACCCCTGCAGAAGGAGCAGACAGAGACTCCATCCTGCTGCCAACTCCAGCATTTGCTGGTTTTTGAATAATGTCATTCCTGGCATGGAAAAACCTCAAGCCAAACCTATACAGGGCGGTGACCAGCTTTTCACAAAACCCCCGTGCAAATACCTACTGCTTATGTCACATCAGAATGTCTTTCCCAAGTACCTGCATGGCACCAAGGGCACTGATCCCAGCCTGAGCCCTGGGCCCCAAGGGTGCTGATCCCAGCCTGAGCCCCAGGCACCTCTGTAATGTTAATAACAGGCACAACCCATTAGTGCAACCTAGTTATTGCATGTGCCTCACACACGAGCTTGCCTTTAATGCTGTCTGCATGCACAAGCTGTTGTTCCCTGCAGCAACCCCAGCAAACAGAGTAACCTGGGGCAGTACAGCGAGCTTGTCTAAGGCAGGGTTAAGTGGGTGATGATAAACTCTCACCACCGTAAGCGAAGCCCACGCACACAGCACCAGATGTGTTCTCCATCCTGCAAACAAAGGCTCCAGGCCAGCACTTAGTGACGTGTGAGCCAAAGGCTTTTCCCAGAACTAGGATGAGCCTGGCATAAGGCTTGGGAAGGGAAGTGCTCCTTGGGGCAGGACTACTCTCCAAGACAGTGCATGGGACAGCCACCAGGAAAAGAGCAAGTTCTGGTGGGGAGAGATTGTTCTGTGAAGGACGTGTAGTGATAGGACAACGGGGAACGGCTTTAAACTGAGAGAGGGCAGGGTTAGATTAGATGTTAGGAAACAATTCTTTACTGTGAGGGTGGTGAGGCCCTGGCACAGGTTGCCCAGAGAAGCTGTGGCTGCCCCATCCCTGGCAGTGTCCAAGGCCAGGCTGGACAGGGCTCTGAGCAACCAGTTCTAGTGGAAGGTGTCCCTGCCCATGGCAGGGGGATGGACCCAGATGATCTTGAAGATCCCTTCCAACCTGAACCATTCTGTGTTATGATCAAAGGAGATTTTCCAGACCATCTGTTGTAGCCACACTGTCACGCTCATCTGCAAAGAACCCAGTCCTCAGGACTGGAGGCTGCTGTTGTGTTCATGAGGAGGAACTTTTAAACTCTGCTCAGGAAATCACAAGCACATGGAGGAAAGGAAAACCTGGATTTGGGCAGGATGCAGTGGCAGGACCAGACAAGGAAACCATGAGTGAGAGACAGGTCATCCCAAACAGACCTAGGGGAGAAGCATGGACAGGGAGAGAAAATTAGGGCTGCCTGAGAAAATCACTCCTGGTATTCTCCAAGTTTGCAGTGCATGGGTTGGCAAGCAAGTAATCTTGTGTGCAAGAGCCTCCAAAAGGGAGGGTACAGGAGCTGTTTTGCTGGTGACTGTTTGGAGCAAGACAGCAGGGTGAGGATCAGGAGTCAGCCAAATCACATAAAACACCAGGATTTCAGGGCCTGATCTCAAGGCTTTTGAGGATAGTTAAGCACCGTTGCTTAAGATCTGAGACTTTCTGCTTCAGAGCCCTTTCAACATTCAAGGCCTACTAGCATTTTCTTGATGTATAATAAATTGATTAATTCTTGCCAGAAGTAGAGATAATATGCTATTGATGTCCTTAGGTATGGGTAGCTTTGTGGACATTTAACATAACCCCTTCTTTCTGCATTAAAAAAACACTTAGGGAGAATCTCTTGCCTAATACCTAATGTAAATCTGCCCTCCTTCAGCTTAAAGACATTCTCCCTTGTCCTGTCACTCCATGTCCTTGTCCAAAGTCCCTCTCCAGCTCTCCTGGAGCCTCTTTAGGTACTGGAAGGTGCTCTAAGGTCTCCCCAGAGCCACGAGACCAGCTCCCTAAACACTGCATCCCTTTGCAATCATGCATTTCCTTCCCCTTCCCAGCCTCAGTTTGTAAACTATTTGTATGCTGATGGTTTTTAAATAGCTCCCAATGAGGATTTTACATACAGGGAATGGCAGAGGAAAATAAATCTGTGGGCTGGAGATTTATGTAAACACAAATTCCCTGCAACAGCAAGTTCCTCGCTGCATGTGGCTCATTTTACAAAAACACACCATCAGATAAAAGCATGTACGTGATTCATTTGCTGCCCTCTGATGTGGTGGAGCTCTTGAATGAGAAGTTTAAACTATCCTGCTTAAAATCAGACTCACAGGACTTACAGGCTGAGGTGGCGCGGCAAAAGGCAGGCTGAGTTTCTAACAGACGTGGAGTTGTGCAAAACAGATTGTTCTGTGGGTGCTAAAAGCTCTCATGGGGGCTAGGAAGAGGTTTTGTTTAGCTGTGCCAAGCTGCTGGTCGTAGAAAGTCATAATTATATCTACTGGCCTGCTCTGGAAGCTGTTACAGGCTTGACATTCATTGCCAGTGGATGTTTTATCTTCCCTTGCTTGTGCTAGAAATATCGTGGGACCACAATGATGGCAGAGTGCTAGACAGTGCAAAATATTAGACCAAAATAGATGGGTCCTGTCTTTCAGTAGTGCTGCTGTCTTGCTTAATATCTAATCTAAACAAGATAAAAAGCACTTTGGTGTGGAGATCCAGGACTTTCTGCAGGGAAATCTTGTAACCCCATTCCTCAGAGGGGAAACTAAAGAACTAAAGCGCTGGTAGACTTGCTTCCAGTTGGATTTGACCTCCAAATCCCCAGCCTCTATGTCCTGGCCACAGGCTGTCTCGCCACAGTGGTTACTCATGCTCATATGACACAGGGAGGATTTCACACTGGAACTCAAAATCCGGGTTTGTCCTTCAAGCTTGTGTAGGAAATGTGGGGAAATGTCCAGTTCCTCCTTCACACCACCAGCACCCCCATGGTGGGTGCACCAGGGAGCTCTTCTCCCAGTCAGATGTCTCACTCTCCATGAGTTATCCAAGTAAAATGCCCAGGTATGGCTTGTGCAGAGAAAGAAAACCCTGGCCCGTGGTCTCCCTGCAGTAAAACTTCTTCCTCCCCAAACCCATCCTAGGTCTTCTGGCCACAGAGACCCTCTGGCACAAACTGTGCCCCCGCCCTCTGCCTGTATTTTGGAGAAACTGGGTGAAGACAATCTCCAAGCACAGGTCTGAGGAATTTTGGTGGGATTGGTGGGCAGGTTTGCTCTGGAGAGCAGGCTGAGATCAGTGCACAGGGCAGATGAAGCTTCCTCTGAGTGTGGAGGATCATCCCCCTGTGACCAGAGGCAGCGCACCCTTGGTCAGCACTCCAGGTAATGGTGGGGAGGTCACTGGTATCAGAGAAAAACTGTTCAGCCATCACCAAATGCACTTGCCAAGGGAGCTAAAAACCAGATACTTCAAAAAGAACCCATAAAGAACAGTGTTTAGATGGTCTTGTGTCCCAGCACTACCCCCACAGTCCATCTGCTGAGATCTCCCTCTCCTCTCCTTAGGGATATGTTATTCCCAGTTACTCCCCCAGGACCAGAGAGGAAATTCCCTTGTTTGAACACACCAGTGCCGGTGTCCCACAACCCTGGAGTTTCCCTACAGAAGCCTGCCCACATTTTGCTCCTGACCACAAAGCATTTGCTTTGCATTTAGCAGGAACAACCAGTTTAGTGTTTGAATGAATGATCGGTGTTAATTAGTAGCATTCAAAATTAAAACAAAGGTCAGAAGAGGGTAAGCATTATCAAAGGGCCTTGTTTGCTCAAAGGAAACATTAATGACACTTGTTCAGTGCTTCAAGATAAACTTGTTCAGGCACTGAGTTAATGAAGAAATAAATACTCTCTCCACTGAACGTCACTGCTCCTCAAACACAAACCACATGTCTTTCATCTCAAGGTGTGCCCTGCCCTATCTCTCATCTCTCCTGGCTGTTTCATTCCTCCTCGCTCTGGAGATGCCAGCTCCCCTCCCTGAGCAGCTGCAGGATGGGTCCACCGTCAGTTCACTGGGCTGACAGCTTCCCACTGCGGAGGTGTCACCCCAGAGACTCCTGCAATGGCATCTCACCGCCCTTCTTCCAACGCTCCTTTATTAGGAAGCAATGGAGGCAGGGGTGTCACAGGGCTTGGGGTTGTGGGGCAGGGGCTTTCAGGACCTCAGTCTTGTCCAGCTGGTCCAGACAAGCACGAGCTCCTGTGCTTCTACCCTAAGCAGGCCATGCAGAGGGACCTTGACAAGCTGCATCCATGTAAACCTCATGAAGTTCAACAAGGTCAAGTGCAAAATCCTGCACCTTGGTCAGGGCAATCCCAAGCACAGGTAAAAGATGGGAAGGGAATGGACTGAGAGCAGCCCTGAGGAGAAGGATTTGGGGATGTTGGTGGATGAGAGGCTGGACACGACCTGGCAATGTGTGCTGGCAGCCCAGGAAGTCAAATGTGTCCTGGGCTGCATCCCCACAGCGTGGGCAGCAGGGTGAGGGAGGGAAATTGTCCCCTGTACTCTGCTCTGGAGAGAGTCCACCTGCAGTGCTGCATCCAGCTCTGGGACCCCCAACATAAGAAGGACAGGGACCTGTTGGAGCAAGTCCAGGGGAGGCCATGAAGATGCTTCAGGGGTGGGAGCACCTCTGCTATGAAGACAGGCTGAGAGACCTTGTTGTTCAGCCTGAAGAAGAGGAGGCTCTGGGGAGACCTTCTAGAACCTTCCAGTACATAAAAGGTCTACAAGAGAGCTGGAGAGGGACTTTTTATGAGGGCATGTAGCAGCTGCACAAGGGGGAATGGTTTCAAACCTACAAAGGACAAGTTTAGGTTAGATATAGGGAAGAAATTATTCACTGTGAGGGTGGTGAGGCCCTGGCCCACGTTGCCCACAGAAGCTGTGGCTGCCCCATCCCTGGAAGTGTTCCAGGCCAGATTGGATGGGGCTTGGAGCACCCTGGCATAGTGGAAGGCGTCCCTGCCCATGGCAGTGGGCTTGGAACAAGATGGTCTTGAAGGTCTCTTCCAAACCATTCTGTGATTCTATGACCTGATGCTCCATTTTGCACCTCCCCAGGTAGATGCACCACCAGATCACAACCTTTCCTGGGCAAGGCCACCTTCCTGCCCCATGGCTGTGCAGCACCTGGTGCAACAGAGCCTGGTTGAGGGTCCAGGATACATAGGATGATGTGTGGGTCCAGATCTTTCCTGCTGCCTGCAGGTGCTTTGCTGGTGCAGAATAAGCCAGAAACAGATTAACTGAACTCTCACCTGAGAGCTGGGTCACCTTCTGCAGGTGCTTCGCTCCATCGACAACAGAGGGAGCCCGAGGATGTTTGTGCTCCAGAGTCGGGCACCTCAGGCAAATTTAGGGTGGGAAGAATCCTGGGCTAAACAAATATTAATACGTTCAGAAACCAGCAGCAGCAGCATCCACAGATATTTATATATACACAGAAAGAAAGAGGGAGGGAAAGTGCGTGCACACCCTTTGGCTTCTCCATGACCCCCAAAAATGCCATAAATCACTTCCAGCAGGAGAGCACGGTGCAGCAAGTTTTGCCTCCTGCCCCAGCTTCCACACTGCCAATAACTTTGGCAAACCCTGCCCTGCCATCCGGGCTGAAGAGAAGAATCCGGGATACAGAAGCTGGGGGCTTCCAGGCTGCCCCACGGTCCCTGCGCCAAGAACACAGCGCTCCAGCTCCCGCTGCAAAAACCACTGAAGGCTGAGGAAGATGATATTTCCATCTTTTGGAAACTAAACACTGGGAACACGCCTACACAGCCGTTGTCATAATCTCCCGAATTCAGCTAGAAGTAAAGAACAGGCAGAGGTCAAACTCTCGCAGGCTTCATAGAGACGCTATCAAAATTTAACCGCTTCCCTGCTGGCAGCTCACGGATCTCCCATTCCCAACACAGACGGGACACGATGAACACACCCAGGCCTTTGCAGCAGTGCGATTTCTCTTCTCCCGCTTTCCTGCGCGCTCAGGCGAGGCAGACAGCGATGCTCCCGACACCGGCTGCACGACAGCCATCTGTGGGGAGATGCAGTCCTGCATCCCGCTCCCATCCGGCTGCAGGCACCCGGCAGAGCCGCTCCGCCGTGCCAGGAGCACACGCGCCAGCCCGACGCTGCTGCCTCACCCCATCTCGCACGCACGGGAGGAGAAGGGAGGCAGGAAAGATGGGCTTCCCAGAGGGAGCAGATGGGCACCTGTCAGCGGCCATATGTCAGGAGATCAGTGCTTTGGATTGTGCATTAACCAAAAGGAAAAATAATAAAAAAAGGAAAATGGAAAAAAAAAAAAAAAAAACTCCACCTTCTGTAAGATTTTCAATCACGTGGTGCTCAGATGCTATGTGGAAAAAAAAAATTGGCAGCTCTTCCCTTTTTTTCCTGAGTGAACAGGAGCGAAGCAGCCTGGTATCCCACATGTATCGCAGCACCCCTCACCGTTTTGGAAAAGCGGCAAAGAGGGGTCTGCTTCCCTGAGTTATTTCCCTCTGGAAATAACCATTTTGTGGGAGAGGAGGGCGTCTGCACACGGATAGCCAACCTGGAGAGCAGGAGCAGCGAATTGGTGAAAGGTTTGAACCCTGCAGCTCGGCACCATCACTTCTCAAGAGGTCAGGAGTTAATTCAGATCTATGGGTTGATGGTCATGAGGATCCAAGCCCTGAAAGCCGATAGCAGACACCAAGTGTGACACATTAGACAGTGATGGGGTGAAGATGCTCAGGTAACTTTATCTTGCCTTCCAGACCTCTGTGTGGAGGCTGTTTGCTCCAGCCCAGCTGTCTCCCAGCTCAGGAGCCATACGGCTGGTGGGACTTCAGAGAGGGAGATCAAATTCGGAGACAGCAAAGCAGGAGATTGTTTGCTTTCCACGTCCCTGCTCAACTTTTGGCCTCCTACTTTCGTAATGAACTTCTGGGAGGTTCTCAGCCCTGCCTGCTCTTTAGCAGACTGCACTTCCAGCTACAAAAATAGCGCAGACACTGAAACGATCTTCGGGAATCAGATAAGAGCTCCTCCCAGGAGGAGGAAAAAAGGTTTCTTTCTTCTCTTTTCTTTTTTTGTTCTTTGTGTTTAAGGAGGCTGATGTGTTACAAATATAGACTGTGAGTTCCATCCCAAAGTGCTTCGCAAGAGCTCGGCTGGCACCTCTGCGCAGGGCTGGCAGCAGGCACTGCTGGGATGAGCTCCACAGAGGAGCACAGCCCACCCCAGCCGCTCACAAAACCTGTCCAGATAACTGCACAGCAGAGCTGCAATAGACCTTCTGTTTTCTGACATTACTTCCTCCCGAAATGCAGCTGAGAGGGGAAAATGCATAGGTAAAAGCTCTGTCACGTCACAGGTTTCTGTGCTCTCAGACAAGTCATCTTTCCCACTGAGTTCTGCCAAGGAAAGCCTTGGGGAGCCTCCCACATCTCCCCCAGTCTCCAGCTGGTCACCACACTCCTCCCTTTGCCCAGGTTTGATGCTCACCAGACTCTCTCAAGCACCTCAGCTCATTAAATCAGGATGAGTGCCCTTGTTGGGTCAGTGTTCTCCCATCCCTGTGGCTTATATCAGCTTTTGGAGGGTTCCCACCAATCCCAGAGCCAGGGTGAGATAAGCCCTGGGAATGTGAGGATGGGAGAGGGGAGAGCAGGGAGTGTGGGACTTCCACCAGTCCTTCTCCCCACTTGTCACTTTTCATGGAAACACACTCAAAACCTCTCTCTTCTCTAAAATGAGAGCTTCATGAGTCCCTTATCTGCATATCACTACTGATAAGCACTCTGATATATGTGTCCGGTCACGCTGTGAACTCCCTGCCCCTTACTCAAATCCATGTGCACAGGAACAGACACCCACAAGCCCCCAAAAGAGAGCCTTTAAATGCTACATAAACAGAAATAAATGCAACACAGTACATCAAATGGGGCCATAAGGGACCTCGAGTGGTCTCCTTGTTCATCCCCCAAGGCAGGGTGAAATTACAGTTTATTGCCCAATCCAGTGCTAAAAATATCCATTGGCTGAAATTCCAGGCTTCCTGAGCAACTGCTTCCCCTGACTCTCTCCTTTTCACCCTTCAAAGCTTTTTCTGGAATTCGATGTTCCTCACTGCAGTTTGAGCCCAGACACTTTCCTGTCCCTGGCAGACCCAGGGAACGGCTCATTCCCATCCTGCTCCCAGCGCACATCTGGAGTTGGTTACATCTCCCACTCAGGCTTTGCTGCATTTGCATCTCTCCTCTAGACAAACAGTGGCATTTTGTTCAGGAGAAAACAAAGAGTCAGTGGTTGGCCGTAATGCACAAAGCTGAGCTGGTGACAGTGCTGGAGGGAGTGGGTGATGTGGCTCATTTGTTGGTGAGCTGGTGGTAGCCTGAAAACAGGTCCCAGCAGGGGCACTGGGGGCCAGGCACTAAGAGACCCCAGAGATGCTTTGCAGCCCAACTTGTGTGCTGCTATCAGCCCCACTGTCCCATTCCCACCTCCAGGCTGGCACACATGTGCTGTGCTTTGCAGTGTTTTCCCATTTTTAATGCTCTTTTAAAGATTTTCCTTGCAAGAAGTCAGAAAGTTAGACATAGTGTAAAGTAGTTATAAAACCAAAATGAGCACAAACTGGGCCAAACCCTCATGCTCCAGCAACAGTCTGGCAGAGGGCAGGTTTGAGGTCCTGGCGCAGGTTGCCCACAGAAGCTGTGGCTGCCCCATCCCTGGAAGTGTTTCAGGCCAAGTTGGATGGGGCTTGGAGCAACCTGGTCTAGTGAAAGGTGTCTCTGCCCATGGCAGGGGGTTTGGAACAAGATGGTCTTGAAGGTCCCTTCCAACCCAAACCATTCCATGATTCCATGAATATGGCCTTGTTTCATCTTTTGTTGCGGTCCTCACGCTTTGCTCCCCCTCCAATATGGAGCATGGCCTCTGCACACGACAGCACCTTGCTCCATGACTCACATGCACCCGGGAAAGCACATTTTCCACCCCCACAGCTTCAGCTGCTCCTCTGAAGCTCCCTGCCATGGCTGGGGACAGGACACACGTCCACCCAGGAAAGCACATTTTCCACCCACACAGCTGCAGCTCTTCCTCTGAAGCTCCCTGCCGTGGCTGGGGACAGGACACACGTCCACCCCTCTGCTGCTGCACCCACTGAGCACATGTGCTCTGCCAGCAAGTTGCACCAGCACCTTCCTTGGGAGCCCTCGACGGGAGAGTTCCTGCTCGTCTCACATCTCCTCATTGCATCCCCTCTCACAGAGCCCTTAACAGGAGCAGCAGAACAAAACCTTGCCAGAAGTTGTGTAGCAGGGATAACAGAAGACAAAATATGCTGCATAAATTCCTGGACACTGATGCTCTCTTTTCTCTTTAATACCACCAAAGACCCATTGAGCCTTAGCTGTAAAGCTGCAGTCACCTGCAGGCAAGAATTTTTTGAGTCCTAGCTGAGAGGGAAAATACCACCACCTACACAGGTTAACCAGCCTTACAGAAATTCACCATGAGTTTCGTCCTGCTCAGTAGAAGACAGCTGATGAAATCCCATCTGAAAGTGTCAGGGCCTCAGGTCAGTCTAAACACTCCTCTGGGAGCATCCTGAATCCTCTTCCCTCCCCCAGCCTTGGAGACGCTGCTCCGCATTTTTGCTTTACTGTTTTCCTTGGCAGCTGTTTTCTTTCGAGTCAAGCTATGGCTGTGTTGCTTTTAGGTACTTAAATTCATATTCTTGATTCATTTCTTCCCTAATCACTTGGGATACTGAGTTTTACAAAGGGGAGCATAATTAATCTTCCAGGTTTGTGCATGTGTGATGAAAAAGATGTGATCCATGACAATTTAATGCCCCAGCTAGCTGCTGTTAGACAATGGAAATTTCTGAGTTATACTCAAAAAAAGCCACACCCAGGCTCACAGAGACTCCAGCAGCTGACAAGCATCTTCTCCAAACTCTTCAATGGGAACATTTTTTTGAGAGCTCTTTCGGTTTTGTTGTTGTTTTAAACTTGGCCCCAAATATCAGCTGCAAAAGAACAAAGCCTCAGACTTGTGCAGTGGTTCGATGAGTTCCAGAAGCTGTTGAACTTCTCACGGCGTTATCAGCAATCTTGGGAGACCCACGGAGGTGAATTTCTTACAGGGATTGCTGTTAACGTGCTCCGCTCCCCTCTGACATGCATTCCTCCTCCCACTCCCCTCCAACATGCATTCCTCCTCCCATTCCCCTCTAACATGCATTCCTCGCAGTCCCGGTGGTGGTTTGACAGTCAGCATCGCTCCAGACAGYTCCGTCCCGTCTCAATCACTCTCTTAGAAGTTAACAACCCTGCGATGGCCAGCGTCGATATTGGCTGCCCATAACAAAGCTGTTAGAGTGGCATTTCGGTAGGAAATGGTGGGAATGCTGCAGTAATCAGACAGAGTTATAAAAGGTTAATGAAGATGAAAGAAAGTACAGAGGAAAAGCCCAGGCAGCCAGGGAGATTTTGGCAAGATTTGCTGAGCTGCTGCCTAGCCACACGCTACTTCCTGCATTTCCCAATCCAGCTGCACATTTCCAGTAGCCTCAGCAAGTCTGTATCGCTGGGAGAAACGCTGAGCTAACTGTAGCTGGTCACATTTGTAGCGATTCATGTCCATTATTGAGCGAAATGTTCAAGTTCCCAAGAGGAATTTGGGAAGAAAGTTCATTTCATCTAAATACACTGTCTCTGAGGAGGGTACATTCACAAGTGCTCCAGCTCAGGCTGGAAACACATAACTGAAGTATTATCCATGTGTTGCTCACCAAGAGGAGAGCTCTTTCCAAGTCACCTCAGTATTTTTGGAAGAAAAATTTTTCACTTATCATTATCAGAAAGCTGCTAAGAACAAGCAATCCTCTGGTACTGCTGGGTAGGACAGGGTGGTGCAAGGCACTCCTTCAAAGCAGGGGGAAGAAATGTCTACATTTCTTTCCCCTCTCATGGAGGGACAATTCTGACAGTACAGTTGTACTGTGGTATCCCAATTTCACACTATGGGACACCACTCCTTCCCCTTAGAAAGCTATTTCATGCTCTAATAGCTGTCCTCATCACACTTTTTTTTTACCACACCATTGTTTTATTCCTTATGTCTCTCACCACTTAAAATATCCCCTCCTCCTCACCAGCACTTCAGGCTTTAAATGACTGCCGGCTCTTGCCTAATCTTTCTCCTATTCCTCACCCGGTGTCGAGACGGGTGCTTAGCTAAGCTATGCACATAGCTCCCTGTCAGCATCGCCACGTCAATCAGCCTCCCCAGCTCCCGCAGTTCCGAATTCCTGACACTCGTCACCCTGTCTCAATGCCAAGAAGGGGACGTGGACCTGCTGGGTGGGATCAGACGGGCTCAGCAGAGAGGGACTTGCAGCTGGGCTCGTACAACCCAGCCCATCACCCAGCAGTTTTGCTGCTCTGTTGTTCCTGCTCATCCTTTATATGATCTTCCACCCAAATTCCTCTGTGTTTTTTCCAACTTCCCCATCTCATCAATAAAAAGGTTATTTGTAGCCATGTTGTTCAGCTTATGTATTTCCAAAACAAGCCTTGGTGTCCTCTGCTGCTCATTTCTCCTGGTCGCTCCCAGTTCGACAGGGACTGCAGGTCTGACTGCACTGAGATCATTTATGAAGATACCACGTTTGGCCAGATTTACCACCAGCACCATCTGTAACCCAGGAGACACCTCCTGCATCCCAGCCACACGTCCCCCTGCAGTTATGGCTGTCACTACTGATGTTAACTGTACAAGTAGGCAGAGTTTACTCTCAGCTAACTCGGTCTCCATGCAGTGTGGAGACCTTTGGGTGTCCTACATCTCACCCTTCAGGGATTTTTTGACTGTGACAAACTCTGAGCTGGCTTTCAATTTATGTGAGCTGCTGCATTTGTGCCACTTTGAAACGCCTTCATGAGTAAAACACTCTGACAAGCCAGAGTTCACAGGGACTGCAGTCAGTCATGTTACAGCCTGAGACAGATTTAATTGCAGATTAAAAATTCCGTACTAGAAATATTACAGGAGACTCGCAATCCTAATTGTTTCCTGGGTAAGGTAGGAACTTAATTTTTATTTTTGAACTCTCAAGAGCTGACAGCCAATGTTTTGGTGTGAAAAAGCTAAAGATGCAGCTGCTGCCTCGCTGTGCGCAGGTAGCAACTTCCAGAGTTTAATCTTACACCTTAATTTGTTCTTAATATTCAGATCGTGGCAGCAGCCAGGAGGCATTATCAAGCTAAGTGCTCCTTTGTGTCAATACACAGCGGTAGAAAAATTCCCCGCCCAAATGAGCCGTGATTGTTGTATCTTCTGGAAGAAAGCCTCGCTCTCTCTTGTGCTGCACTAATGCACTTCTAGTGACAGAACTGATTAGGATTCCTGCTTTGGATTTGCTCAGATCTAGCCTGGTTGGGTTTTTAATCTTTGGGATAAGCTGTGGATAGAGAATTAGCCATTTAGATATAAATGCATTTCTGCACCCATTGCAAAATGACTTCAGAGTCTGATCTGGCAAGTGCTGATAGATAATGAAGTGATAACCAGGGGTGTGGGGGCACAGGGGCATTTTTGGCTTTCAAGAAGCACCAGACATCTTTGCCTCATTCTGTTTCCACTAGCACAGAAATTAGGAGCGTGCTGAGGAATGTGTGCTAAGAGTTAAAATAAGCACCCGCCACTCATCTCAGATTTGAAATGACGCCTGACAGGGGAATTACAGAGTCATCACTGACAAGGGAGGCACAGGGAGCATTGCTTGGGCTGTTCGAGCCTCATGGCTCTCTGGTGCTGTGTTTTGATACAGCTGCCCAGTGAAGTCTGGCGGGATGTGTGTCCTCTCTGTGTGGGAGAGGCTGACAAGCAGCACCATGCGTGTGAGAAACACCGGGGTCAGGTTTAATTGGTGAGCTTCTCCTCTCTGAATCTCCAGTGTCTGACAGGGAGCACTGCTCCCCGTCACACTCTCTGCTTGTAAACAGCAAGAAGGTGGGTTTGCTTCTTCCAGGAGGCGTCTTTCTCCAAAGCCATTATTTTTCCTCTGTCCTAAAAAAGCCTGACTTAAGTCACCTTCTTGCAGTTGTCCATTGCACCATGGCAAAGCCCCTCGATGCTGAGCAGGACTCAGGAGTGACACAACACCACGATGGGCTCTGCCACAGCACCCAAGCACCACGAACTGCTGGGACCCCTCACCCACGTACTTATCACCCCACTTTCTCCAGGGCTTGCCTCAAATTTGGCAGCAGTATAGACACAGACACACAGACCACAGCCTAAAGATCTCAGACCAGAAGCACTGGCCACATGGCCTGAAATCAACGTCCTTTCTAGTTCTCATGGATGTCAGAAAGATTTATACAGAGAGATCTTATTTTACAGCCTGTGTCTTCTGCTGTGTTTGCTCTTTCAGCACTCTGGTTTCAGAAGCTGCTGCATCTCAAACCCTCTCTCACCTGTGCTGGAGGGCTATAAATTATAACAGCCTGCAATGCATTTGGCCACGGTCCTGTCCATCATCTGTGCGTGGCATTAACCCTCTGAAACTTGGTCACCCAGGTCTGCCTTTCCCAAGCTTTGAATCCTTATCCATTGCTAAAGCCGCTCCGACAGCGGAAGAATGAGGCGCGTACAGCAGCCGGCATTTCTAAAGAAAACTTGATGGCTTTCTGACACTCGACACATGCAATTCCCAACAGAGTTAATTGAAGCTAATTCCTCAAAGGCTGAGATGAGAATATCCCCATAAATTATGTTCCTGCTTCATTCCAGACAAGGATGGCATGAATGCATTACACGCAATCTCCCCATTTACAGTATTAAAACCGGCAAGTCAATCAAGGAGAGTGAATAAAGTCACTTGAAAGCTGAAATTCATTTTCATCCTCGCTCCATCTGTACTGTGACCTGAAAGGTTGATTTTTGAGGGCATCTTTCATATTTCCATGCACAGCAGGACCCATTCAGTGAGAGAGGAGCCTTCTCCGTGGATGCAACATGTTGGGTACAGCAGAGCCCCTGCTTGGAGGATTTTGCTGGGGTGCAGGTTTTCAAGGCTGTTACTGAGGCAAATTTCAAAGGTGTCTCTGGAGACCTTTAGGTTTCCAAGACAGAGAGAAAAGCACCACGGGACTGAGGGCACCGTGTCCCTGCTGTTGTCACAGAAAGCCAAGGCTGGTTATCGTGGAGGGCACACGCAGAGGCACACACACATAAATCTAACCTATAATGCTGCTGCTGCCAATCTGCTCTCATTAACTGAGAGTTATTTTTAAATCCTGTGTTTTTTGGACACAGTCCTAATGACAAGTTATTTTTAAGTGGCACTTTAAAAATATAGGCACATTTCGTGTGCCATTCATATCACTTTTAGGGTCTGAAATATCACTGAATTGTACTATAGGGATTATGCAAATTAAAGCCAGATTCAGTGAAAAAGTGCCCAGCTTCTGTGCTGCTCAAAATCAGAAGGACTGAAAATACATTTTTGGGAACATCTACCGCCTTGCAGAAGCTCTGGAGATGTAAAAGTTGGAAATTACTGGATTCTGTGGTCTAAATGCAGTTGTTTGTCTGTTGGAAGAGGGATGAGTGCTTTATGTTGGATACCAGGAAAATATCACCCAGGTGAAGCCAAGGTGAAAAGCTTAGCCCAGATCAAATGGAAACCCTGTGACAGAACCAGGATCTTGTGAGTCCCACCACAGTTCAACCCCAAAGCCAAGCTATAACCTGGTACAGACTAAAGAATAAGACTTCAGAATCATATGTCATGTTATACATGAGCAGTAGGGCAACTCTACTATGGACTTGTTCATTTATAAGATATTTTAGACATGCAGTATTTGGCAGTTAATGTTTGCACCAAGTTCAAGCCCAGCTGGGGTGAACCTGCAATAATTCTCACTGGAATCCATAGACTTCAAGGGTCCAGGGAGATCTTAACAACCTCCTGCACAGGATGTATCACAGTTCCTGCCTCAAGTCCGTAACTCCTGACTGAGCTATGACCCATCCCCAGGGAAACACGCAGACTCAACGGAAGGACTTAGAAGATGGAAAAGCCAGCTTGTCCTTGAATTGCTGTTCCAAGGTTAGCTGCCTTCCTTGCTCCAAGTCCTCCAGCTCTAATTGAGCTGACTCTCATTTCCACTGTAACCTTTTCTGCTAGCATGAAGCATCACCTCCCATTAGAAATTTCTTCCATACACAGGTACTCCAGGACCACAATCAAGTCATTTCCTAACCTCTTGGATCAGCTAAACCAGGGGGGTCACTCCATAATAATAGATTCACTCCTGGCTGCACTGTAGGTCGGGACATGCCAGGATGTTGCTGCTCTCTAATGAGTACCAGTTACCACAGGTCGGCTGAGGTCCAGGAAATGTCCACACAAATGCCCTTCACCCAGAGCTAACACAGGATTACCTCTATAACACGGCTCAGGAACAGCGATAAACTCATTTGTATTCTTTTCGTTTCGTCTAATTGCTTCGGAGAGAATAATTCATGAACGAAACGCCCAACTCGAGGAGCGTTAAATGCATCGAGACAGCATCCCAAGTACATTTAAATAAAGTAATATTTACCCATAAGAAAATACAGTGCTGATTTAAACATAGTTTTTAATGATTAAATGGTAAAAATTGTGTTACTGGTTCAAAAACACAGAAAATAATTCACTTTAGGGAAATAAATTTTCATTTCTAGAAATGAAAGCTTGAGAAAATATTGTTCATCAATGATACATGAGCAATATAGTGTTCTGTTCCTCTATTCTACCCAAGAGATCATGTTAATCCTTTTGATTTATGCACAGCTCCTTAACTAATACTGTAACAAATGGTATTGACAATTAAACTCACTTCTGTAAGAAATTCATTGTATTTGCAGCACCCACAGTAAGAAATGCCTTCACGCTTCTGACAGGAGATCTAAATAAAATTAAAGAGCTAAGAACAAAGGCTGTAGAAAAATCAGAAAGGCATAGCTGATAAGGAAATGTGACTTGCTCATGGGGGGATTTTCGTATATATCTAAGGCAGTATATTGCACATAAAAAAGGGATGTTGGTATTCTTCAGTTTAAACACATAAATCTTCAGTTCTCTGCTTCTCAATGCAGAGCTGCCTGAAGTACTGACCGTCATACAGCACTGGCTTTGAAAAGGCTGGCAAAGACCTGAATCAATTTAATCTTATTAAAATACAGAGCATTTTAAAGATATTATCCCCAGTGGCTTACTGATGGCTCAATTGCTGCTACAATCTATGTAAAGGCTTCGAGTGATGAAACTCTATTAGTTCCTGCCTTGTCTCTCCTTTTCAGAACGGTTTCAGAGGCTACTGCTATCACTGGCTCATCAGTGCTTAAAGGAAATACTTTCAGAAGCAGAACTAGAAATGTCTCCTCTTGCATTACCAGTGTGTAATTAGGGGAAAGCTGCATTCCTTTCAGCTGTGCACACAGAGTCACACAAAGCGTTTTCTAGAAATGGACTTAACTAGGGTCAGACAACAGCAATCAGCAATAACTCACTCCGGAGCATTCAAAGGAATTAATACTGATTACAGGTTATTTAGTCATTCTTCTAAAAAAAAAAAACAAGAAAAACCCCCACTCTTGTTAGAAACAGGCACCTGGCACAGCAGAGCGCTGCCAGCCTGCCACAAAGCGCCGGCGATTACACCCTGCGGAGCCTGTGCAGCAAATCCACGGAATCAGCAATAGCTCAGGATGAGGCACCAGCCCAGAACCAAGCTCGTGCCACTTAAAAACCGACCTATGATTATTCTCAGGCAACAGTACTGAAAGCAGCCTAAGGTTTGATTACTGAAAGAACATTATGTCACATGGTCGCGTGACAGTGATTATAATGGGCCTGAGTTTCCAGGGCTATGGCAACTTCCTGCTAAGGAAGAGGGAAAATATGGACTATATCGTAAAAAATGAGCCCCTCTCCTGCTTGCAGAGTGTGGGAGAGGGAGAGGAGCCTGTGCTGTGCTCTACAGCTGCTGTTCCCTTGGTCCAGTGACACTGAACACACCCAGGGCAGCGAGCGCAATCAGCTGGGTCAACTGTCAGACAATTCAGTGATTTCGAAGTGTCTCCCAGGCAAACTACCTCGTAGTGACACCACACTCACTCTCAGCTAAACTCACAGTCCCACACCATGGGACCACCAGCACCTCCAAGCAAAACCCGTGGCAGGGGCTTGGCTTTTTAAAGGCATTTCTTCAGTTGCCTTTCAACGAGCACTCAGCAATTTGTGTTCGTACCCTGCTATTTATTAAAGCTGGCTCAGGAAGGAGGAGGATTCAATGCCTGCTTCAAATCAGTCCCCTTAGAAATGCTCATTTTTACTCATAATGAAATAGAGGATTTCTGCTGCCAGGAGAGCACAGCTCAAGTCAGAGTAATCCCTCCTGAAATCAGCCGGGGAGGCGATGAAAGAACAGGAGTTTTTCTGAGAGAAGGTGGGGATTCCCAGCACAGTCATCATCTCTCTGCTCCATGGAAGATTTTTAGTCTGCAAGGAGAGGAACAAACAGCACAAACAGCAAGACAAGGAGCAGGGGGCTTGGAATTAGATGATCTTTAATGTCCCTTCAGACCCAAACCATTCTGTGATTCTGTGATCCTGTACTTGCTCCCAGCACATCACGACATTGTCTGAAAAACTTGCAAAGGAAGGTCCTATTACAGAAAATGTTCGTATTTTAGTGAAAGAAAATGGCAGTGTTTACAAATGAGAGGTTGCCCAAAATATTTCAGTGCTTCAGTTTTATTTTAAAGGGGTTGGGATGTTACAGAAGGCATGTTGCTGTTTCTAAGGAACGCTACCTGTCCTGCAGAGATGCAAATCAAAATTAAAAAGGGGTGAAGCAATATTTTCAGCCACCCATGGAATTTCTCCCTTTGACTTTCCTTAGAGTTCAATTGTCAAGAGAGGGAACAAACATGGACAGAGAAATGGGGGAGATATTTTATCAGGAAAAGTCAGCACAAGCAGCATATGGTGGGGAATTAGATGGTCTGAGGTGTGAAAGATGTGTCTGTGAAGCTAAGGACATCTGTGCTGGGGTTCACTGATCAGCCTGGAGGATGTAACACTTTCAAGTGAGGGGGAATGGCAGGAAATTAAGTCCAGAGAGTTTCCTGGCCCTGCCACTGTCACCTCCACGCTCAGAGAATGACCTGACCCGGATGTGGGCAATCACCTTGGGATAATGTCATGAGTTACCAATGATACACAGCTGCAGGTAAGGGCAAAACCATACCTGTGACTTGTGAACCTAAAAAAAGAAAATAAGACGGTTGTGACRAAATAAAGGTTATTGTGCTTTAGGTGGAAACATGCCTTGTGGAACTTCAGAAGAAGGGGTCTTTCTGTATGAGGGCTRCACTCTGCTCATCTCCCCCTATTCCAGAAGCCTTAATCCATCTTCTTTGCTGAGTTTCATTTGCATCTCAAGGTCAGAGTCAGCCTGTTCAAGCCTCTGCTGCCACTCTCACCCACAGGGTAATTCTGCAGCCACTGTTCTGACTGCTTCACAGTCCCTGATAAGATTTAGCTTCTTCCCTGTTTTACCTCTGTGAGGACGTGGCAGGCTCTGCTGAGAGGAAATCTTCAAAACACTTTGCTTAGTGTCACAGGAAAGTTGCAGCAACCAGGCAGACCTGGACTGGGGACACCCTTAGTGACCTCTGCTCTGGGAGCAGCCCCCAGTTATTCCTCCCCTCTGCTGAAGACCCTGCACCTCTGACACTGGTTTTGCTACAGAAGAGTGCTTGAGAAAACAAGCTGTAGGGTGTCCCAGACCTCCCAGCTCCCAATCCCATGCCTTCCACAAAAATCTGGAATTTCCAGACGCGTTGTGAAGCTGCTGCAACCTCCTTTTGCAAGATGAGTGCACAAACTCAGATCTGAGGCAGATCAAGGAATCACCCTGCACAGATGCCTCTTTCCAAATACCTGGTGCTATCGTCCAAGTCTTTCAACTGAGTCCAGCGTCCTCTTGGTGATTACCCAAGGCTTTGTTAGACATGCAAATGAGACACTCATCTGGGATCTCCGTAGATGAGGACTTCGGGATGCGCCGCTGCCTTGCAGTGACAATGAAAGACTTTTTTTTTTTTGCTGATGCTGGAGACTTGCTGAGTGTGCACAGGAGAGCAAGCACCCAGAAACCAAGGTTTTGAGGAGCTGACAGCATTCCCAGCTGACAGCACAGCAGCTCGCCTGTTCAGCGAAACCTCCGTGGAGAGTAGCGAGGAGCAGGCAGGAGGCCAACAGGGATTGCTGCCTCCTGTGCTCCTCTCCACCTGCCTTTCATCCTGCAGCCTCGCGTGCCCTCCTGAACAAAGCCACAGGCTTCAGTCTGAGGCTGCCTGCCTGTTTAATCGTTATTACTCTGGCCTCCTAAAAGGGCCTTTGGACACTGGTACGGCACAGAGTGAGAAAGAAAGCGCAGTCACCATTTCAGAATCAGCATGTAACACGCCCAGCAGCATCTCCAAACACTGGATTATCCCAGCACTCGTGCTAAGAACTAGTTTTCCAGCTAATTGCTGAGAAATGTTGACATTTTGAAACATGCTCCCCGATGGATTACTGCAATCAAGTTATGGGCATGGCACTATTTAGTAGCATTTATCAGGTGCTGCARTTTCAAATAGTTTAAACATTATCAATGAATGAAGCAGATGGTTATTAGGTAATAGCCTGGACACAATAAATATTCACTCTCTCACTGTATTATTCATTCCCCTACACCAACATTTTGTGATTCTAAAACATTTTGTTAGGGTGAAGTATTACGAAGGAATGGGAAAAGCAGGGATCAAGAGATGGAAGAGGGATAATAAGGGAGGAGTAAGAGCTCAGCATAACTTGGGCAACTGGCAGCTCCAAGTGAGCTTTTGCAAAACACCTTCCTGGGATAGAGCCCTCTCAAGGGCAAAGAGCACTGGAGAAGCCACTGACCTGCCAGCAGCCAAGGAGATGCAGCTCTGGCCCAGGGTGATGAGASAGCCTGAAATCCCAGTTCTGCACGGGCAGCAAGAGCCACACACCCACCAAGGAATTTCAGCCTCCAAAGTGGCACAGCATGGCCAGCACGGTGCTATAATTCATTATTAGTGTGGACTAATGAACTTTTCTTAATGGCAGTCCTATTCTGCTCATTCCAGAGCCATCTCCAGCTCTCCATGGCGCAGCATCACCTTGCTCCAAAAGACAAAGACTGAAGTGCCAACACTTAGGGAGTCCMGGATGGGCTCCCCCATACTGCATTTGAGCATTATTTCCACATGCTGCTGTGTTTTGCTAAGCCATTCTGCTCATTTCCAGGAGGATCCCACGGGGTTTAGGAATTAGCCTGGGGCATGAGAAAGTTGAGCTCCATTCCTTGATCTGCCACAGAAACCCCAAGTGCCACTGGGCATATCACTCAGCACCTCCACTTGGGTCTCCTAACTGTAAAATAGGGRTAGGAACCCTGTGAGGGTGTTGGCAAGAAGATAAAACATATTAACCATCTGGGAGGTGCTGCGATGCTGTGATAAGAGGGGCCACGCAAGAAACTCGGATAAACAGTTTCAAAACTCTCAGCTTTTTGGTGCTTTCTCTCCCTCCCTCGGCGTGCTCTGTGATTTCACACAGCCAGCCTCAGTCCCCTTTGCTCACAGCTTCCTGAGCATGAGAGGTTCCCAGCCCAAATCACAGGACTTCCCTCACACTGCAAAAGGTCGTGATCTTCCCAGTTTGCACCCCATGTTTTGAAGGGATGAGCAGAAATCTCCGCAGTGCTGTGACACTCGTAGACACGAGGGTTTGCGCTTTGAGCACAAGGACATCTGTGTCACTTCCCAGTTGGAGCTCACTGACCACAACACTCACCCTCGGAGCCCACCACCAAGTTGAGCCTTTTCCAGAAATGCTACATCTCTAATGACTGCAAGCTCTGGTTTGCCCATCAGCACTCCAGCAGACATTTTAGGAGCATGAGGGAGTATTAAAGATAAATCATGCCCCAAAAGCCTGAGAAAAAGAAACTTTATCCTGTAAATACTTTCTAGGATCAGTGGTTTAAGCTTTCATAGACACTGAAGAACTATGAGATGACATGAAGTCACTGCAGGAAGATGTAAACAACCCATGAAAAAAACATTGCATTTCAAAAGATAGGGCACTTCTAAGGCCACAGCATTCTAAACACAATTATCTGATGCCAGCACTGTTTATTTGGTGTCTGAGGTCTCACATGTAGGGCAGCCGCAGCTTATCAGAGAAGAGTTGTCACCCATTTAGAGAAAAGCTTTAAGCTAACAAATTCTTGCACTCTGGAGATACCAACCACATGTGAGAATGGGGCTGACCATACTCATTTTCCACTCGGGAAAACAGTTACCAGCACCACTGCCTCCTTCCTCAGGATTAATGCCAATCAAACTGCACAGGGAAGGAAGAGGTGAGCCAAGTCCTGGCATCAGTATTCCAGCTGTATCCAATGCACATTTATACAAACAGCTAAACACTTAATAGATTGAGCAACTTCAAAGCAACACATTACCTGCTGAATTAACCCCCACTTCCACCCTATTAGAGGATGCTTAACCGCGTAAGAAGCTTTCAGCAATTCGGTTGTCATGCACACTGGGATACACTGCAAAAAAAATCCGGCAAGAAGATGGTGTGAAAGATTTTTTCAGCGTCTGAAATGACTTTGCCGATGGGCCAGTGTCACTCTGCAGGTTGAGATGACACGAAATACCCTTCTGGCCCTTTGAGAACCTGTGAATTACGGTTAAACAAGCCCTAATGGCTTGTTGCTTGACATTAACTACGGAACTGTGTTGACACACGAAGAGTCGACTCATGTTGTGTTGCTCAGCATTTACCCTGTGTCAGCCGGGAGCATGCTCAGATAATTCTGCCTAAGTACTTACAAAAACAGCAGAAGTCGGGAGAAAAGGCTCCTGCGAAATCTGGCACCGTTCCAGCTCACCAGCTAAATGATTCCATCTGATATTCAAAACAGGCAGGTGGAAAATCATCCAGAGACACACCATCGTGTTCTGCCTGAGCAAATGCAAGAGGGACTCAAATACCACTTTGGACAGCAAGTCAATTTAAATCTAAGTGTTTTCCTATCGATCCTCCATTTTTTCCTGGAAGATGCACAGGGTGTTTTGCTGTGGAAGAGACCTGTGTGTCTCAGGGCTTGGAAGGGGGTGTTAATTTAGGTTTTCCTCCTCACTCAGTGGGATTCAAAGGGAGTCCAGCTTGTTTTGCCATGCCAACCCGTCGTTTTATTCCACCTGGCCTCCTATGCAAATAAAATCGCCCAGTGGGTTTGCGAGGTCTGTTCCCAACAGTGTTAGAATTAATTACCCACAGAAGCCGTGGTGATGCTAAGCACAGTATGCTCAGAACTGCATCTCACCCAACATCCAAAAAATGACCACACATTACAAACCCCGATCCCTGAGGTCACCTCCTCTTGCAGCAAGGTGGGTTTTCTTCAATCCTTAACTACATCTGATGCAGTTCTTGCACAGTGTGATCTCCAGGCTCAACACACCACCAGCCTCACAGGTTGCACAGAGCCAGGGATCATGTCAGTGCTTCTGACACTGCYATGTCCATTAGAAAGATGCATTAGGCTTTATTGTAAACAAACAGGCTTTGGTACAAGGAGCCGTATTTCAATTGCTTAAGCCCTAATGCCAAACTTGCTCTGTTTCAGAAGCAAGATAATACAGCACTGACATAGTATATTATCCTTGCTTTTCAGTAGCCACAGATAAGAATCATTATGTCACTGTGAAAAAATGCACTCAATTATCCTACGYTGTTATTACTTAATCTGTGTTTCAAAAAAAGCTTTAGACTGAAAAGATGTTAGATAAAGGCTAAGTATTGCAGATAAAGGCATTGCTTCACTGAATATGTGCTGTAAAAGCATGAGCTGTGGTTCCACACATTCAAATGAACCAGGCTCCTCTCAGCACGTTCCAGGGCTGGCAGAGCCACAGCCACGACTGGCTGCTTGCACAAGGAGGTGGTTGGAGCCCTAAGAGCAAAATGCAGAGGTAGGCTGGGGAAGGAGCCTGCTCCATGTCGGAGAGAGCCTTTGCAAAGACTTCCAGAAGGCTTGGCATGAATCTCCTGCCCAGCTCGTGGAGTCTGGGTCCCTGCTAAGATCTGTCCAGGCACCCCATGTACGACCACGCTGTGTATGGCACGACAGAAGGGAGTGGCCCAGATTGAGGCTTTCTCAAATGGGCAAAGGAGCTTTATTCAGAAGAGCATGGCCAGCAGACTCTCATTCTCTACACAGTCACCAGTGAGAGGTAGCAGGACTCTGGACACCCATGTTTGGATTCCAGCTGCAACCCCGTGTCAGCTCTGTGCTTTAATGGTCCCAGAAAATGAGTCTGGCACTCTGAATTGACGACAAATTGATTGAAACCAGATGTCGTGAAAAATGCCTTTTCCAAGTTCAATGGCACATGAATGGTCTTAGCCTGCCCCCGGATAATCTGACTTCTGTGCCCCAGTCTGCCACAATAAACTAATTGGGAGGTTAATATTTTGTCTGCACTGTGAACTCCTTGGGGAAAAGAGCCTTTTAATTGCGTACACAGCCCATGACCTGGTAGGCTCTAAATCTCACTGGGTGATGTGCAAAGTTATAGTGGGACCTCAGCTGAACACCCTGAGCTCAGGTTACTGTCTGGATTAGCAAAACTCCAGACTATTACATCGTCTGTAGTCTTCAGGCATCGCTGGGAGTTTGGTTTCTCCACTGAGCTAAGCTCTTTTTTGGCATAGTCAAAAGAAGACAAACAAAACACCGCAGGTACAAAGGCACAGAAGGAAAAGCTGTTGTTTGGCCAAGCCAGCAGATGCACGGTGGCAATATTGGCTTTGTTGGAGAGCAGAGGTGGCCAGAGCCTGCACGCCCAGGTCTCACCACTCTGCAGACCTCATCATAACAGATATATTTACACTGGATACGCCTAATTAACACACCCTGCCAGACCCAGGCTTGCACTCTTCAGCCTGCACATGCGGAGCAAGACCCCGATTTGGACCCCGAGCTTGTGCTCCCCAAGGCAGATAAAAATGACCTCAAAAGCCAAGCTTGATTCATGGAGTGCAATCAGAGGGTCCCTGGGAGGATGACTGATTGATCCTGTTTGCCTTTGGCACAGCAAGGCATTTAACATCAGGTTGGGAGAAGCTTTGTAGTTGTTATTCTAATGGGTTTCAAGACAGAACTATTTGTTTTGGAGCGTGATAAGACTTTTCAGACCACTGGCTCCCTGGGCAAGGCTCTGAAAGTCTGTCACAGCACACACGAAGCCACAGCACTAAGCGTGCTCTGCAGAGTATTACCAAGAAAACCTGTTCCTGTTCTATTTCCTTGTCAGAATTACAAACAGCCCAACAAATCCTACAGCGTTCAGCTCACATCTTTTCCAAAAACTGGGGGAAGAAGCCTGCAGCTAAGGTATGGAGGAGAAAAGGTTGAGAGCAGACTCTCCTGGTGACTAATGCAGCCGAGATAAGCATCTAGATGCTCGCTAAAACATACAGTATCGCACGCAGATTAAAGGCTCCTTCCGAGATTTTGCAAGCAGCCAGTAACTCCTACCCAGCCATCTGCCCAGAAAGGGCCTCCGACTTGTCAACCAATCCATTTCCCCCAGTGCCACAGGCTGGGTGATACCGATCTCTGCTGTGTTTTCTTACGAGAGCTTTGATGTACAATCTCCTCCGCAGCRGCAGCCCCCTTTGGGGAACAAAGCCCGGCTCTAGCCAGGCTCCTCACCAGTTGTCCAGGTATTAGGTTCTTTTTTCCAGCTTCGGGGCAGCCCTATCACTAACCTTTTCCACTGACCTTTTGCAGGGAACCTTCTGCTCGTGGCCATCTGCGTCCTCTCCCTTTTCTTTCAAAGCSTTCACCTGAGCATTTGCAGCAAGCAATTACACACACACTGGTYTGCATCAGTCACAAAAGCCGTGAGCCTCCAATTAACCACCTCATGCCTTTTAATGATACAACGCTAAACCAGGAAGAGAATTAGAGGGAACATCCTCAGAAGTGGTTTGCAGCAGGACAGAGCCGTCTTTATTATTGTTTGTATGAGGGTAGCACCTAGGAAACTCAGCTAGAGGCTGTGAAAACAAATGGAGAACTTGGGGAATTAATTTAATATGGAGAATTTATAGTCTACAGGACAAGACAGAGTAGGTGGATGAGGTGTAGTGTAATGAGAACACAATGATTTTCTAAGGATCAGAATAACCTGTCAGCATCCTTTACTCGTCCCTGCCAGGTTCCTGTGTCCTCCCTCCTTGACATCACTTCAAGAGTGTGAATGCTGGCAGAGGGCTCAACAGCAACAGCAAAGACGAGGGTGCCTTTGGCTCCCAAAGCCCCACGCTGGAAGCGCAGGGGAATGCCTCGTCTCTGCCTTCAAAAGATAGCTGGAGATACTGCACCTGCTCGGAAGGTTTCAGGCAAAACAGCATTTCAGAGGAATTCACCAATTCAGCAAAATCTCTGCAAGGTGAGTCAATTTTGCCCAGGTTCCCATGAAACTTGCACAGGGCTCCAAACATCAGAAACCTGCTGAGTTTCCTGCCTGGTCACCCATCTGGTTCCTCCACCGTTCAGGTTTCCAGGGCCCTGGGGCAGCCTGCTGCCAAACAGGCTGCTTAGCAAGAGGGGATTTCACTGCTCCCACACTTCTCAGTTTGGGGTGTCCCAGACATTAGACCATCTCAGGCAGGAAACACCAGAGCATCCACGGATGGAGATCCCAGGAAACCCAGCAAAGAGGCTCAGAGATCCAGAGATCAGCTCTTGAGACAACCCACAGTGCAAGCTGCTGCACTGTTCTCTTTTGCAGAATTTCTACCTGGTTGTGTTCTGCTCTACTTTGGCAGGAATTCAGCCTAATTTCATCAAAACTAAATATTTTCCCAAACCAGAATCTTCCTTTTAAGCCCATTTCTAGCAGACACCCTCACAGGACAGCTCATTTCCCTCTCAACATCAGCCTCTGCACATCAGTCCAGTTCCAGCTGCTCTCGGGTCAGGGGCAGTGAGTTGTACATCCTGTAGAGCCCACCAGGAACACTGCAGGGATATACAAATCAGCCAAATCTAAATTGTCTGCTCTGGAAGATAGATGATATGAACTGTCTTACAGCCCCACAAGCTCGACACGGGAGGAGAACAAGGTAAAATCTCTGTATTTATCCATCAGCTTCTAATGGAAATATTTGATCTGAGGACTGCACGCCTGATATTGTGAGTGACGACAGCATCACGGGCTGACCCCAGGGCTCAGAACAGTTCATCAGACTCAGACAAAGGAAATGTGGGGGAAAGGAAGAGATTTGCTTGGAAAAATCACTGCTTAAATTACATTTATTCTGTGATTTGCCACAAAATATGGGGGACAGATTCTGGAAAGATTGAGATGAGGCAATACCAAAACAAAAGAGACYGAAGGATACTTTAAGCATACGAGACATTTCTTGTTCTGCTTCATGTGACACTGAACACTTCTCGCTGCCCATGGACCAAGTGACAGCAGCAGCAGCAGCTGTGCACAGGCACCTTTGCTCACCCTGTTCAGCCACCAATAGGCTCCACTGGGAGCCTAAATTTATCTACACTATGAGAAACGTGTTTCCAGAAGCCTGTTGTTCCCAAGACATACCTGCAACGTGTCGAGCAAGCACCAAGGCTCCTCCTTGGGATGCTCCGGACGTGCTGTGAAAGCTGAGAGCTCCCGAGCACACCGTGGGGAAGTTCTCCTGGGAAACATCTGTGGGAGACACTGACACCAGCTCAAGGGTTGTGTGGGGCTTGAGCAACAAACCATCTGTCAAGACCTGCTTATTAGGATGTTTACTCACAAAATTGGCCTTTTCATCAGTGCACTAGAAGCAGTTTCTGAAAGCAGCCCTGACAGTCAAGAAAACAGCCTCAGAATCAATCAACAGGAACAGGAGTGGATCCAGCAGCCAGAGGAAGCAGTTTCACGCACAGGGAGAAGCTACATTTTGTCCATTTTGCCATCTCTCCTAACTGCAGATCAGTAAATTATTTGGGTTTTTAGAACAATGTCAGTGAGGATTCTTTGGCAGGACAAAAGGCCTTTTTTTTCCCCTGCCCTGTGCAAATCCATTGATTTTGGTATACAGTAGSGATGGTGATTTATTATTTTCACTTTGCCCTGTTTCCTGTCCATGTCATGATGTTCGTGTTGAGTAGCTAATAAAGGTGGGAACACAACAGAAAGAAAAGCCAGTTCTCCACTTGCCTGTTTTTTTTTTTAATATGAAATTAATTGTTTATTCCGTATTTTTGTAATGGATAATTACCATGTTCATGAGCTCAAGCAAGCTACCCAGGGTGACAGTGGGCATCTGCGACAGGCCCAGGGGAGGACACATGCTCTGAATCAAATGTCAGTGGCTCAGCAATAAAAGCCTCTCTCAGGGCTGAGACCATCCTTCAAAGGCAGCAAGTCTCACCACAGATCAACACAGGAAAAGGAAAGCAGCAGGGACCACAGCAGAGATCCCTATCTCCACGGCAGGGAAGGGGAGGGGAAAGAAAAGGAGCTTGTCATTTAACAGCAATAATAAACACTTCTGAGTGTGCTTCCTCCTCTCCCTGCAGGAGCATCTTCACCCTAAGCACTGATGGGCTTCAGGTGGGATCAGTCAGATCCAAACCTCTCGGTCCTGATATTCCTGTCAGAAAAATACCTTGGGGCAGCTGTGGACTGTGCAGATACAGGGTTGCCTCAGGGTGTCCTGCAGTGTTGGAGACAGTGATGTGTTACCTCAATGTGTTTGTTGTTCCATACAAACCACTCAGAAGACACCTGTAAAAGACTATGGATATGTTGCAGATGAGAAGGGGATTATACCTCTTCCTTCCAAGCAGCTGAACATCAAGGAAGACACTCTCGTGAGGTGTTTGACAGGAGAAACAAGCCAGAACTTCACTTTCATTCAGCACTTAGGCTTTAATGCCAAGCCACAATTTATTTCATGAAGAAGAAAAAAAGCAGTAAAGGAAACACTTAACCAGGATGAACACGCCGTCTGCTGTGGCCTGGAGGCAGGAAGGTGGCTTAGGCAAAGGCAGGGATCAGGATATCCAGGTCAGTGGCCAACACTGCCCTTGACCTCACTGCCCACCAAGTGGGGTGGCTGCTCGCCTGGCGCAGCCAAGTGCTGCTCCTGTGGCTCCTGCCATGGCCTCCGCAAGCTGCTCCAACAGGATTTACAGACCTCTCTCTTATCAATCCTGATGGATTTCCTCTCCCACTCCTTTCCCAGCCCTTGCCCTGCACTGGGAGATACAGAGCATGGTGCAGCACTGAGGACTGACCTTCTGTCTAGAATCAAAAGCCCATCACCRTGATTCTGCTTTCCAAGACTCTGGATTTTTAGCAAACACCTACTCTTTCCTGAGTTCACCTTCCCGAGAGAAGAGCAGCTTCAGGAAATCTTGTCAGTCAAGAGTCCAGGAAAGAAAACTGTAATGTGATCCAGGTCTAACCCGCAGAAACGCTGGGAACGTCTCCTTTTACAGAGGGCCCTTCCAAAAGGAAACCAACCCACTGTAAATAATGTGTCTGGGAAGAGAAGACAAACCTTTAACCATTCCCCTGCCTCTACTGCTTGCTCAGTCAAACTGCAGCTTTCCTTTGAAGCCAGGCAAAGTTACCCTCTCGGCTTTCTCACTCTGTTCTCCGGCTCTGAGTAGCCCAGAGATCCTGCTGTTTTGCTAATCTCACTGCCTGAGACTGGGATTAAAATTGGATTAGCTAGGGAGATGAATGAGTGGTGCTCCAGACCCTCCACATTTGGTGTTTGTGCCTGGAACTCCCTGCCTGCCTCACTTTCCCAGCTTGACCTGGGCATCCAAGGGAAGGGAAGGGAGTGAATATAGAAAGGGTCATTCTGTCTCTTCCCAAGTGCCATTCCCAGGGTTTACACAAAGTCCTGCTATTGATGCAGAGCACAAAGCTATTGATACAGAGCACATTCACTCTAACATACTTGAAGTGGTTTTAGCTTAGTGTCCTCAAATACAACAAACAGCAAATGTATTTCTTCCTTTAAAAGCCCTCCTTGCTTAAATCAAGGACTCAAGGCACTGCTTCTCCCAAATTCAGATTAACAGTTTGAACCTAGTTTCACCATACGGAGTCTGGCTTTTAAGGAAGAGCAGGGAGTTCCTCCCAGCATTAGCCAGAAGAAGTCACTGGGACAGCTTGTACAAACAGGCATGGGACACTTGCAAATCTTAGAGACCTTGATCCACCAGSATTCCTGAGCACATGCTTAATTCACCCGAAGCGTGTGCTGAAATGCTTCGCTGAGTAAGAAAGGGCTTAATCACATGCTTAAACACTTACTGCATGAGCACTTCAGAGATTGAGATTGATGAGGTCCTTCTCCTGCCTGCACCTCATACCTCCCCTCCTCATGGAAGTCTCATTTCTGAAGGCACGAGGCTCACAAGGACACAAGGAGCATATTTTTCAACAGGCTGCAAATTTTCCAGCTTCCTGCCCTTGACCACAGCAGACTCGACCTTTTTTTTTGGGGGGGGGGGGAATAAAACAATTTACTTAGAAAGCCTGATGGTATGAACCCCATCATAAAGTCAGAGTCCAAATCATACAGATTTTCCTTTAGTCATAAAAGTCTTGGTTCCCAGGACTTACAACTCATTTAAAAAGAACAAAAGCCAGATTTTCAGAGCTTGGCTCAGTGAAAGCAAGTTATTAATGTTAATACACTTTATTGATCTTAAAGGAATACAGCATGGAAACAAAGGCCATTAATTGAGAGAGAGGCTCTGTTTACATTAACAAGTCATACAGCATGAAAGGAGCAGATCCAAACTCATGTCCCAACAAACTGAGGTTCCCACGAGAACAATATACAAAGTTCAAGTGTTTACTTCAGCCTAGACTTAGCCTGGTCCCCAGTGACATTTGGACCAAGCTTGCCCATAGTTTTTGACTGGAAGATATTCGAGGCACCATCACTGGCTCAGATCCCCATATTCCTGCTCAGGGGGAAGCACATTTGCATCGCCCCTGGCATGGACTGTCCGGGCCAGTGTTCTCAAGGCATCTGCCCAGCATGCACCAAAACTGCTCTGCTGCCCCTGCCAACACTGGTCAAGAGGAGGTGACCATGGGACTCGCTTCTAAACTGCTCTGTTGCTCCAAACCAAGGCACAAATGGAGACACAGTCAGATGGAGAGAAAAGCTCCCCAAGGACAGCAAGTTCCCAAGGCAAGCAGCAGTGGAGGCACTCTGTCTCTAGGATGGTTCATTTAGTTTGGAGGTCAGCAGCTTTTCCTACAGTTTGTAAGCAACTGCAGGATTTAAAACTGCTGCCCAACAGTGACTCCCAAGGCAGACTCACTTATGGGCTGAAGTCATGAGGAACATGCAGGAATTGTGTCCATAACAGTGTTTGTGGTACAGGAGATGATGTGCACCATAATAGAGGACTTCACAGACTGCCTGTGTGAAAGGGGGGATGAACTTATTGTGCCAGAGGACAAGAGTGACCACAAACACGTCCATTGTCTGAATAAACACGTCACCATCAGCCAAGCGTGAAAAGTGAACTTCTTCACAAAGCAATGCAAACTTCGCCTTCAGCAGCAGTCGGGAGGCCGAAAGACTGAAAAAGAGTGAGGAAATTCAATTGCACAGACAGCTCCCATCAGTTACTTCAAGATCAGAGGAACACAGGAAATGGTCTGGTGGGTCACCAGGATGGTGCATCTCCTCCAGCTAATGGTGCTTGAGCAGTTGCAGGAAAAGACAGTCTTGAGGGGGAACACACAAGCCTGGCCACTGTTTGCAGTCCAGTCACCTCACACTCTTCCTGGCATCCACAATCATTGGTAGAGCACGTCCATCCCTACCTTCTCTTTCCCTTTGAACTTTCTGATATCACATCTGTCTCACTATTTCCTGTGGAAACAAATTCCCTGCTGTGTAGAAAAGCACTTCCTAATATCCCTTTTAAATTAATCCCCCTGGTTTTCATATATCTCCCCTCATTCCAGAACTGAGACTTTTCAAACCCCAAAGCAACTCATAGAACCATAAAATAGTTAAGGTTGGAAACGACCTCTAAGATCAAGTCCAACTGTTAACACAAGCACCACCACCATGTTCACCACGAAACCAAGTCCCCAAGTGCCACATTTTTTGAACACTTCCAGGGATGGTGATGCCACCACTGCCCTGGGCAACCTGTCCCAATGCCTGAATATCCTTTCACTGAAGAATTTTCTCCTAATATCCAACCTAAACATCCCCTGGCACAACTTGGGGCTATTCCCTCTTGTCCTGTCGCTTGTTAGCTGGGAGAAGAGACCAACCCCCACCTGGCTGCACCCTCCTGTCAGGGAGTTGTGGAGAGTGAGAAGGTCCCCCCTGAGCCTCCTTTTCTCCAGACTGAGCCCCCCAGCTCCCTCAGCCACTTCTCCCAAGACTTCTGCTCTAGTCCTTCCATCCACTCCATTGCCCTCCTCTGGACATGCTCCAGCACCAATTGTTTCTCACCACAGTTCCCCACCTATAATGTTGAGTTGAGAATGGTTCAGTTTTTTGTACGAGCAGCTCAGTCATATTTATTTTTGTTGGCTACTCCAAAAGTACATACTAGACTGAAGTTAGCTGTTAAAAATGTATTTAGCTGTTTCTCCTTCCTCAAAAATGTCCACGTCCTTGTTCCCTCCAGTGAGAAAAATCACATGCTGGGGGAAAGCTGTGCCCACTGGGGTGAGTCGTCTGCCAAGTGGCCACCACAGCTAATCCAAGCCTTTGCTGCCCTTTGTGACAAGAAGGGATGCAGGTCCCTCAGGGGTGGCTTTGCTGGCTGCCACCTGAGGAGCGCCCGACCTTCCTCTGAGCCTACAGATTTGGGATTACTGAAGGCACAGAACTGTTGTGGAGAATCTGTTTTCAGGCCTCATCCAGCATGAACCCCAAGCCATGAGAAAACTAGAAAACTTGTAAGGGATGGATCTTCCTGCTGAAGCCCCAGGACAGGGAAAGCTGCAGAGGAGTGGGACCTAGAGGCTCTCTGCAAGCAGGGGCTGTGCTGTGGAAGGCCAAAAACAGACCTGGGGGACTGAAGCTTATCACTCATCCCCAGTTCCTGCAGGGTTTGGTCAGATGGTTTAAGCACCTCAGCAACCAACAGTGCTGATAGTGGCCTCGATCATTTCAAGAGCTCTGGAAGAAACGAGGCAGAGTCCCTCAGAGGACTCCGTTTAGTCCAGTCCAACTTACGGAGCGAGGTGTTAGGCTGGAACACCTCCTCTTCCAGCCTCTCCTGGAAATACAGATGAATCGGGATCAGACACTCTATTTACGGGACTCTCCATTTCCCCTTTCCTTCAGACCCAGCTGTCTGAGCCCTTTCTCCACAGGCACGTTGGATTTCTCACGGCAAGCAGGAGGTCCACAGCAGGGGCCCCATGCAGTTGGGACGTGTGGGCACGATGCCAGGGCCTCTCCCTGACCCCGCACACAGCAGACACTGCTTGATTCTTTATTAGCTGACCCACAGCTGGTGGCTGGGGTTAGGGAGCAGAGCATAGACCCAAAGAGCCTGCTGGAAGGCATACAGCCCAGTGACACACTCATCCCCTCAGGGCGTGGTGCTGATTCCCGCAGTGGGAGTGAGGGTATTCCAGAGGTGTGCAGAAACACTGCATTATCTGACTCACGAGACATCCAGTTTAAAGGGGTCTGCTCATGTTCCTTTATGCTTCTGTACTCTCCTGCACTCAGTCACATATGGAGCATAGGGATACCTAATCCCAAACTGCCCGGCTACCACCTACCCCCACCTTGAACTAGGTCCCAGTGCAATGAAATGTTCCTGCTTCAGACTTCCAAAGACAACCATAAACACCGGGGATAATTAAAAAGTGAACATCCTGAAAAATACACTGGCAAAGACTCCAGGCTGTGAAGCTGGGAAGCCAGGTAGCTGAAAGAAGTGCCAGATATTCAACTGGTCTCCAAGATCAGCAGATGTTTTTCAACCTAACGTTGCAAAAATGTACTAACTCAGATGTGTTTCCTAAATCAGAACCAGAGACAAGAATGTGTGTTGTGTATTGGGACCATATCAAGTACTTTTCCAGCACTGTTAGGATCTGTTATTAAAAAAAAAAAAAGGAGGGGGTTGGGTGTCAATAGAAAAAACTAGGCCTGTTTAAAGGATTCTGGATGCTTACCTAAATCATGTAAGAAAAGGAAAATTCCTTCCCCAAACTGAAAAGACTCGGATGCAATTAAGAGGGAGATACCATCAGCCCATTTCCAAGTCTGGTATTAAGCTATTCAACAAGAGAACTGCAGAATACAGTGGCTGCAGCTGATATAGTCTTAGCCATATTTAGGCTGTTATTTTATTATTTTTTTTTTACTCAATTATCTGAAAAGAAACCATTCAGCAGCTCACTTTTGAAAACCAACCTCCCTCACCAAGTACAAGGCAATCTGCTCTAGCACTGCAATTAAAAACTCATCATCCCAATGCCAGTGGTTGGTTTGTCCTTCCACCAGCAGCTCCTTTACAGCCAGAGACAAAATGCAGGGCTGAGCATCCTCTCTGCTGCTCTGCTACACCTTTGAGGAGATTTACAGGGATTTGCACAAGTTTTTCTCCCTCAAAGAGAGATTATGTGGCATGATTAAGAGATATTCTAGGAAAGAAACAACGAGCTTCCGTAAGACATTTCCGTTGTTTGATATAACACCCATCAGTTGTTAATGGGAATGCTTTAAGCCTTAGTAATGCCTTATTTAACAACAAACATTACTTCTCTCCCCTCTCTGTGGTGGCAGCAATTGTCCAGTAATTTCTGGATGAATTATTCTAAATCAATATATAAATTTTTTATACATATATATATACAAGCTGCCTTTCCACGTGTAAAGTAATAGGAGAGTTATGAGCAGATAAGGGGAGTTAAGAGCTTTTGCTGTTTCATGGGAGGTGGAAGTGCAAGGACTTTCTGGGTCACTGAGTCCACAGCTTTGCGATGTACTGCAAAACCCTTACAGAAACTGATTTTCTACTCCTTAAAAAAAAAAAAACAAAACCAACCAAACCAGGAAAAAAAATGATGAGACATTTTGTAAGTAGGGATTTACTACTGCAGATTCAAAAATAAAATGTGCCTCTTAGGAAAACTGTTCCCACTGTCTCAGAAGCTGCTCCCAGAAATGTTTAATTCTGGGTGGATCTCTCACTTCCTATGTTTGCAATGCAAGGAAACCTGAGAAAAAAAACTGCTCTGCCTTTCCAGGTGGGTGACAGCAGGAAGGACACAGAGGAACCACAAAGGCAGGCTCTGCTCAGCAGACCTTGCTATGGAAAGGACAGGCTGCACACATATCCCTGAAATCCATAGCAGCCACAGCACCCACACCAGTTGTTTGTCCACTGCTTTGTGGATGCCAAAGCAGATGAACCTGCAGAAACCAGATCAACCTGCCAAAAACCTCCAGCATTCTCACCAGGCAGCTCCAAAGCTTTTGTTGTGAATGGAAGCAGTGCTGTCTATGGAGGGTTCCTTCCTCCTTTGCTGCCAGACTCACCTCCAGTCCTATGGGAAGAAGCTGAGACAGAGACCAGTGGGTGACACAGTTGTCACCTCCTTCCATGGCCTTGCCAGGGCTGTGCCAGAGTCAGCTGCCAAAGCTACAGAGGGCACCACTGCCAGCCAGCCTACGCTCTCCTCCACCCAGCCCAGCTCCCAGGGCACACAGCTCTTGGGGATTCACTTACTGGATGCTCCAGGGGGACACCTATGGTGTCACACGGATCGATTTGGTTACAGAAACCAACCATCTGCCCCTGTGTTGTACCAACCAAGGTCTGCAAGCACCCAGACAGAGAGGAGGATTAATATTACACTTCCATCTGCTCTGCAACGTGAGCTGCCCATCAGCAACAACCTGAGGATGCCTCTGAGCTCCTAAATCCCACCTTGCCCTTAGAAAAATGCAAGTTACAGGAAGAACAAGAGGAGCTATGACAAGCCAATTCCCTCAAAGCACAAATCACATCCACAGCAACATTTTAAACTTGCCTCGTTTCCTGCATGGCTAAATTCAGGGAACGTTAACAGGTGACATCAGCAACATCTAAATGGTGACAACAGCAATATAAAAGCATTGACTGGGTCTGCACCAACGTAACAAACTTTAAAAAGTATTAAAACAGACTGTTTATTACAGCATATGATGTGTTATATTAATTTACACAATGATATATATATAAAAACAGCCATTGATGATGTACAGTAAATTGGACATCAACAGGAATATTAAAACTACTGATACTCATGCACGTGACATGCATATGGGTTTTTTTTTTCTTTTTCAAAAGCAGTTTTACACAATATAATGAAGTTACTAAGCCTTGGTCAGCTGCTCCAGCAGTTTACTCTGGATACCATCGCCGTCTGCAGCGGCACTCCCAGGAGAACGGAGCAGAGTGCACTCCAGGGAGGGCAACTTAGCCTCGGAGACAGATTGAATAGGAGCCCTTTCCTGGTGGGGGAAGGCTGGTGGAGGACAGGAGTGAGTTTCAAGAAGAGAATCAACAAGAAAAGAAAAAAAACAGACCAGAGTACCAGCAGGAAAAAGTTCAAGATGTGGCAACAGCAGCAGCAGAGAGGGACAAGCAAAAAACATGAAGAACCACCCTCACTCCCTCCCCTTTATTCCCTAAAAACTTATGACCTTAAGCTGTTGATATCCTGTATAAGACCCAGAACTGGAAAAACTAGGCAAGGAAGATCCATTCCCAGAAACATTAGCCTTTTTTCAAAGCCTTCTGACACCACGCGCTGGAGGCTGTTCACCACTGAAATGGCAGTGTTATGTTGTTAGGTTTTTTTAAGCAAGTATAACGGTCTTTTATTTCCACGTAAAAGGCACTAGTATCCACCCAAGTTCTGAAGACAAGTGACATAATTTACCTTAAGTTTTAAATATTTGTATATAAAAAAAAAAAATCTGTGGAAATATGTACAAAAAAAAAGCACCTTGCTTCCGAAAGCAGAAGCAGATACATTCCACCAAGTCACCTCACTAGACGGTCGTCATGAGCTTCAGGGAGCCTGACCGAAAGCGGAGGATCTTCTTCTTGAGGTTATGGGAGGCTTTGATTTTGACAAAGGCCTTGGCCGCATTTTCATGCAGCTCCGGCGCCGTGACCGTTTGGATGGGGAGCGTCTGGACAAACTGGGACCAAATCAGGCCCCCGCTCTCATCAGAGTCGCTGGTGGTCGTGCTCTCCCCTACGAACTCCACCTCGCTCAGGCTTGACTCGCTGTCTCCAAAGCAGTTCGTGGTGTAGTTGCTCTGCTCGTCCTCGCTCGTGTCCACCACGGTGGAGTGGAACAAGGACTCGCACTCGGCCGAGTACTCCGAGTCGCTGGCCACGTAGGCGTAGGGGCTGACGTAGGGCAGGGGCACCTGCGAGTAGACCCCCACGCCCTCCCGCCGGTTCCTCCTGGCCCTCCGCAGGGCCTCCTCGTAGGAGATCTCCGCCGAGGACTTCCAGCGGCGGTAGTCGGCACGCTTGTGTTTGGGCTTGGCCACCACGACCTCCCGGCCGTGCCCGTGGGAGCGGAGGGCGGATCTGTGCAGGCCGGCCTGCCGGCCCGGGAGGCCCGGCTCCAGCGGCAACCCGCCGCCTCTCTTCCCCCGCGACGAGGGCTTTTTCAGTTTCTTATTTGTATCCAATTCCTCGGGAAAGCGGCACTTCTTGCCGACCGGCTTGGCTTTCTCCCGCAAGGCCTGCGAGCCGTTTTCCACCCCGTTGGCAAGGTGGGCCCTGTGTTTCAATGCGGAGCTTTTCAAAATCTTGACGTTCCGGGTGCCTTTGTGAAGCTTCATGCTTTGCTGCTGGGCCGGGATGTACTGGGCGTTCACCAGCAGCCCATCGTCCAGGCTCTGAGAGGAGGAGCCCTCGCTTTTGAAATCCAGCGCGGGCCTCTCCTCGACAGCCGGCGACGAGGAGCGAGCCGCCTGCAAGCTGCTCTTCAACAGGATCTTTTTGGGAGGCTGGCTGACCCTGTTCTCTGGCTGCAGCACCACCGGCTTCCCTGGGCTGTCTTTGGGAGACGCGGCAAAGAGCTGGCCGTTCTCCTTGGGGACGTCCCCTGCCGCGGCCACGGCGTTGCGGCCGAGCTCCGGCGGTGCCGGTTTGACGCCCCGGGGCAGGTGCTTGCTCTGGAGTTCGGTTGTTGTGCCGGGTGGGAAAGCTGCTGGCAAAGGGGCCTTCCTGCTCTCCAGCTGCTCCCCAGCCGTCTCCCTCGGCCTCTGCTTCAACGGGGAGGGAGCCGTGTGCTCCGGAGCGGGGGTCCCACCGGGAGGCAAACACACCTGCTTGGAGCTCTTCAGGTTCACCATGTTGCCGTGGGCCACCATCGCTGCCGGCTGCCGGACGCACATGCTCCCGTGCCTCAAGATCCCTTTGGTGGGATCGGTGTTGAGGCTCGTCCTGGGTTTGTTAGTCCTTACAGCGTGAGTCTTTTTCTGAACCAGGCTCAAGATGTAGCTGTCTATCCTCTTGCTGGTGGAAGGGCACGGCGCCGGCCAGGAGCTCGGCGGGGGGAAGGCGCTGGCGGATTGTCCCGAGTCCGTTTCGGATGGGGTGCAAACGTCGCTGATATCGCAACCGAGCCTCTCCTCTTCTCGCTGGGGGTTCTCAGTCACGGGGAGAAGGAACATGGGGCTCTGCACAGCCACGGCGTGGAGCGGGCTGGGGTAGCGGTAGATGTCGTTCCCGTTTTTAGACACCAGATCGCACTGGTACTTGGGGTGTACATCTGCAACGACATCGAGGGAATTTGAGTGCGGTGTGGACAAAGAGCGGCAGACAGAGCCTGCGGTCTGGTCCTCATGCTGGCCTTCCTTATTATAGTCCATCCAGCCTATGAGATCTGAAAGGCATTTTAGAAGAGTTTAGAGAGCCTGCCAGGGAYGGTCCTGCTATGTTTTTAATGTGCTGCCAAGGACGCCGGTCCATCTACGCACACGATGCAAAGCTTTAACTACAGCAGCAGTAATTTTGCAACCAGGRATGCTGTTCAAGCAATACAAAAAGCAGCACTATTCTTCTGGGGGTCTCTTTGTCACTGCATCTATGTGGGATTTACCCTACTATGACCACATGGTTGAAACAGTAAAAATCACAGCCCTAATAAGAACATTTACACTGGTTTCAAACCTGTGCCCAGGTTGTTAAGAGTTTCCTATCTTCCTTTCAAGCCACCCAGAAGTCTGCAAGGGTCTCTTATATGTTACACGGTCACCTGTGAAACTCTCTGCAGGCCTCAGCACATATAAATTTTATATTTTACTTTGCTAAATCCAAAGAGAAGCATAAAAAATACAGACAAGGGGACAATTAGTTCTTGTAGCTTATTGACAAATTTCACTTCCAGGTTCTTTCAAGCATATCTTGGGTCAGGAAAAAATCCAGATTTAATTTTATTGTTGTTTTTATTAGTGTTACTACTATTATTATCATAATATTTTTAGCAATGCTAATAATAGTAACAGATGCTCCTTTTGAGTGATAAGGAGTTAAAGAATTGGAAACAGGCTCATGTTTTCACACAAGTACAAGGAGTGCAGGTCAATCCAGCTGACATCCTAGCCTTGGCTCTGCAAAGAGAGTTCTGCCAGAGAAATCCAGTGCATTTCAAGGTGCATGAGTCAGATTTAATGGCTAAGGCACTTAGCAGGGAGGTAAGAGACCTTAAGAGCAGGGCTTCCACACMAGCACCTAAGATTATTATTTTCTTAAGCTTAAGTTGCCCTAGTCTTCTTGGGTAGGGGTACAATCTAAATGATCCTCTGCCAGTCCTGTTTTCTACCCTTGGGCTGGAAACTTCAGCCAGGGTACTCCCATTTGAATGCTCAGTGCTCATCACTTATCTAAGCCTTATTTCAAAGAGGTCTCATGGGYGCTGATGAACTCAGCTGACAGAGATGTTGTTCCTGTGTGAGCAGGAGAGGAAGAACAGGGAAGTTAAGAGCAGAAACTTCCTCCAGATCACCTCACAGTTTTCCCACATTTCCTAAATTCTATGTCGGCTTCAGGAAATGTTGACAAAAAGATTTCTTTGAAACTTGTCTGTTTGTGAAATTTCATCCCTGAAAGTGAGACTGTATGAATAATGAGAGGTTTAGGTTTTCATGGTGTATACAGTAAAAATAGCAATGCAATCAGCTGGAATTCCTTGTGTGGGGTTTTTTTTTTAACATATGGCCCATGAAGATCACATGTACCTTCCAACAGGGAGCACTAAATTACCGCAAGCTGCTCACAGGATAACTTAGAGGACTTGTCAGCATCTCAGAATGAATGTATCCCAGGCTGTGTTTTCCCAGTTCAGAAATAGAAGAGCATGAATTATTCTGTCCTTAATTCACAACAAATCACTGTAAGTTAACCCTAAAGAGCAGAACGCAAATTGGAAATCCTGTGGTTGGAATCACCCTCCTCAACCCAGAATGAGCTTTTGAATATGTCTGCAGCCAATAAAACTTGATCACAACAGTCCTACTGAAGTGTCCTTTCTGGACAACAGAGGAGGCCTTCCTATTGAACCATCCCTCAGATCAAGGCTTGCATCTTCAGCCTGGTGTCCAAGGAAAGGCCACAGCTCTCTGCCAAAGAGACAAAATATATCTGTCCCGTTCATGATGGCTATTTGTCTATATTATACAAATGCAGGACACACCTAACCATGGTCACCTGGGGGTTGAGAACCATCAGCATTGACAAAATGACTKCTAAACACAGACTGACATGTGCCCTCACCCCCTAAAACCTGTAGCTAGCTCCCTACTCTGTGACTTTAAGGAGGACATGGCTAAGAGCTATCGTTAATTATTGCTATTTACTAAAAATGCTTTTCTAAAGGAAACCATGAGAAATCAGCTGACTGATGTGTTTCTGTGTACAGGTACCACTGCCCTCTGCTGGGTAGAGCAGCTGTCCTATCTTCACATGCCATTTTCATGTGTTTAGAGTGACATATTCATGTGTAAGGCTGGGCCAGGGGAGGGCAAACAGTCCTGCCTTGTGACCCATGTACGTGAGAGGCACTGGAATCTTTTCAGAGCATAAAATGTCACATGAAAGGAAGAAGGGTTAATCCAACCCAGGTACTCCTGAGGCAGTAATTCCAAAGCCAAAGCCACCTCCTGGAGTATGATGTATTCGACCTGCTTTTACTATACCTGCAGATTTAGGGCGTCCATCTGAGATATTCAGTGTTGCCTCCAAAGGGCTGCAAAAGCAAGTGCTAGAATGGCAACTGGATAAACACTCACTGAAGACAGAGTTAGATGAATTGGAAAGCGATCCAGAAGCTCCATCACTCAGCTCATAAAACCCTATAAAAATAAGAGTTTGGATTTATATTAGTTATGTCTACACAAAGTTACTATTTGTGTCCCTAGAAAGGCAGTCAAGCTGGTGTTTGAGTTGGCTTACTCTAATGCAAGTAGTTATGGGATTTCATTCAGTCACCCCAAAAACAGTCCACAATTTAGCAATATCCTTATTGCCATGAAGGATTTTGTTTAAAAGTAAAGYACTTAAACCAGCAGAACTTATCTTAGCATATGGAATTTTTTTTAACTTTACAAGGGTTGGGGTTTTAACCCTTACAGGGATTTTCAGATTTTAGCAACCAGGATCCAGGCTGTGTTTGGCAGCTCACTCATTTAATAGTGTGTTATACTTCCAAGACAGACTCTCCAACTATTACTTAACTATGAAAGTGTTGGGCCCAACGCTATCCATTACTTTCCTCAAAGTTCTGGAGTTAAACATAACATTTGTGGACGACAGGAAAGAAGAAAAATGGCAAATAAATGTGCAGACACATCAAATTTAATTTCCTGGTAAACTGGGACCACTCTGGAAAAAATGACACACCACGACCAAAATTTAAATTGTTCATTTAGGAATAAGGAATGCAGAGCATGCCTGCAGAATGGGGATGCATCCTGGAAAACAATAATCCTGGAAAGGGCTTAGTCAGCGTGGAAAGGCAGCTCAATCAAGCTTAATGATATGGCAAAAAAAGCTAACGAGATTGTTGGATGTACAAAGAGCCTAATGAAGAGCAGCAGGGAAATGACTCCAGCAGTCTACACAGCCCTGGTAAGAAACATTGGAACGGTGAGCCCAGTCCTTGAATCCAGCACGCTTAAAACAAAGCTAAAAAACTGGAAAGGGGCCATCAAGCTATTTAGGAGCTTGGAAAAATGCCTTAAAATGAATGACTTCAAGAACTTGACCTGTTTAGCTCATCAAATAAAAGCCAGGAATTATGCTGTACACCACCTCCAAGAGGAGGAAAAGCTGAGTATTAGAAAAGACCTTTCTTTAGGGGAGAAAAGGATGTAAAAAAATCAGTGCTGGTACAAGTCAGATTCAGACTAGAAATCAGCAATGGCTTTAACAATTGCAACCTGGAGGATTCTCCACTTTTTAGTGTCTTCAGAGCAAGTCTAGAGGCCTCTAGGAAAGGCTCCCCATAGTTAAATACCACTTACTGGCTTCAACACAGTTAGAATGAGATGAAATTCAATATATGGGGGATGAAATTGTTTGATTCCATGTTCCTTTCTGGCTGTATGATCACTTCTGATATCTTCCTCCTGATGGTGGTGCTTCCTTTTCACCATTTTTCCTGCAGCCTCCTTCCTAATATACAGGACAATTTGAACTAATTTGAGGGTGGCCTTGAAGAAACAAATGCCCCAAACACTAAAAATCTAATTAAGCTTGAAATACTCCTCTGAATGTGTTGTCCACAAACAGCAGCCTTTCCAGTGGTAGGTGAACTCTGTTAGTAGGAATTAATTACCCGAGTGTGAACGAGCTGTAGACATTTACTGTTGTAGTACTGAAAACTACAGCACTAAAATCTACAGCCAGTTCAATTCCAGGTACCAAGGGAGGCTGCACTTTGCCGAGCCCTTACCTGAACTTGGACGACTGTCTGTCTCTAGGTGTTCATCTGTCGTTTTTTCCACGTCCAGGCGGAGATCGCTTATTTGCTTATCCAGCTCTTGTAACTGATTTAATAACCCGGCATCCCTCCTCCTCAAGCAGTTCTGGAAAAGAAGAGGACAAAGAACATCAGGTCCTGCGGTGGGGCAGATATGAAGGGGTCCCAAAGACCTGCAGATTTCTCYAAGCCTTGTGAAATATCCTGTTAATATTCTCTTATAAAAAAAAAAACTGAACAAAGCCCTGAAATTTTAGATGGATGCTCTGGATAGATACTGAAGTGAAGAATTATACAGGCACTTCATCCCAGCCTGTTCCAGCCAGTTCTGCATGAGGAGCGTGTTCCACAATCCAGGAGGAGCAGCACGCTGTGCTGACCACAGCTGGAAGAACAAAGCTGGATTGTGTGATATGGCCAAACCAGACCTGTGCACATGGAGCGGGCAAGGACGGCCGTGCCAGCCTAACAGGGCACGTTCAGCACCACAGTGGTGTTAGTCAAAGACCACATCTGCTCACACAATGGCACCAAACAGCTCTGCCAACAAGTGCCTGTAGTGTGGGAACCGCCTTGTTCTGCTGCACATTATGAGCTTAGAGACTACCATCCAGAGAGCAAGATTCCCAGGGCTGGGATCACAGCCCTTTTATTAGTTTTGCAGTGCAGCAGGAAGGAAGAGTAATTCTTCCTCTTCTCCCATTATAATTGTATGAAATTGCTGCGAGATGAATTTTAAGGCTATTTATGAAGGTAATTTGATGGCATAAAATAAGCAATAAGAAATGATTTTGCAAGGCACTCATTAACCCACGGTCAACGCAATCAGTTTCCCCCTGTGTATTATAATGTTGCTTATCCATCATCTGTTCAGCTTCATACCCTTTAATTGCTCTGGCTTTGGGGAAAGTGGAGGAGGCAGGAGGAAGGTTCATCCACTTTTGTTTCTCTGAGTGCATCGTTTGATCGGCACCCAGGGGTGCTCTGATACATTCATTGCAATGAGTTTTGATGCTCACAGCTGGACTAGGTCTAAACCCATTAAATCCAGGACAATCTTTTCCACGGAGCGGGCCAGTCATAGAATCACAGAGTGGTTTGGGTTGGAAGGAACCTCAAAGATAATCTCGTTCCAACCTCCCTTCCATGGGCAGGGACACCTTCCACTAGACCAGGTTGCTCAGAGCCCCATCCAGCCTAGCCTGGGGCAGAGGGAGAGCAAATGCCAAAAGCACCGGCAAGCACTGGTTGAAGATGTGCTGGCGTTTAAGACCATCCTCTGGAGAACCAAAGGGGCAATCCCAAGTCTTCTCCCTCGTTCCTGCGGGAGCCGGGGCTGGCTGGCAGCCAGACTGGGGAAGGTGATGGGTTCAAGGGATGACTTCGCTGCGCCACCTACTGCCACCAGCGCCCCCTCCCCCAGCCAGCACCGCATCTGGTTCCAATCTGCAATGTCAAGTGCACAAATTAAAGTGCTACCACAAATCCCCGGCTTTTTCTGGTCTTTTTCTTTTCTTTCTTTTTTTTTTTTTTTTGAGTAATGATTCCCTGCTCCTTCACTACGGCTCTCGGCCGGCAGCCAGCCCCTTCTCAGCAGAAAAACCATTTATTTTTATCTTTTAAAGAGGGAAATCATCCTAACTTAACTAAATCAAATGGCTAATAAGAAAAAAAAAAAAGGAGGAAAGACGGGGGGTGGGGAAAAGAAAAAAAAACAGGGAAATAAATCACGCAATCCAACTTCTCCCTGGGTGAAAGCAAATGCTGAGCCGCGCACAAAGAGCGCCAGGCACAGCTGTACGCTATTTTCATTGAAAAATGATCTGCGGCTTCATGCCGCCCTCCATCTCTTCCCACACCAGGTCCAAAGCGCGTCCTCCAACAAAAGCATCCCTTCTTTACGGACCCGATCCTGCCGGTGCCCGAGCGCTCGCTGCCTCCTCTCTGGGCCGGGACCCGGGAGCCGGCTCCCAACTTCCATTCATGGCAACGGCGGCGCCTCTCTTGCCATGAATGGAAGTGGGACCGCCGGCCCGGCTCCGGGAACCGACGGGAACTGTGCGGCCACCGGCAAAACGCCGGCAGGACCCGTCCACCGCCGAGCTGTCACCGGCCCGCCGCCTCACCTGCGCGCCGTGCCGGGCTGACAGCGGGGCGGGGGCGCTCCCCTTCGGGGTTCCCCGCTCCTTTCTCGCCCCTCCGCGGGCAGGACCCGCGGCTCACACCGACACGCGGGGACCGAACGGGAGCGCATCCCCCGGCGCTCCCCGCCCGCATCCCCCGGCGTTCGCCGCTCGCATCCCGCGGCGCCCCCCGCCCCCGCTCACCAGCTGCCTCCGCAGGAGGAGGATGTTCTCCTCCAGGAACTTCTCCTCCAGGCTGCGCGGCGGCGGCCCCTCTCCCGGCGGCTCCCCGCGGCCGCCCTGCGCCCCGGGCCCCGCGCCCGCCGGCCGCCGCAGCAGGAGGCTCTTCACCAGCAGCTCCTGCCGCTGCCGCAGGTACTCCAGCTCGCCCAGCCCGGCCAGCGTGGCCTCCAGCCGCTCCCGGGTGCGCTGCCGCTCCGCCTCCGCTTCGCCCTTCTCCCGCCAGCGCGCATCGGGCTCCCGCGGCGCCCCCGCGGGTCCCCCCGCCGCCGGCCCCGGCCCCGCCGCCGCCGCGGCGCTCGCCACGGGGCTCGCCTTCATCGCCGGGGAGGGGGCGGCCGCCGCTGCCAGCCCTGCCCGCGGGGGCACCGCGCCGAGCCCCGCGCTGCTGCCGCCGCCGCCGCCGCCGCCGGTCGCGAATGCTCCGCGGGGCGCCCGGCTCCCTCCCCGGCTGCCGCCGCCCCGCGCCCGCCCACCGCCCGCCTCCATCCCTCCTCCATCCCTCCTCCATCCCTCCTTCCCCTCCGCCTTCCTCCCCGCCCGGCGGTGCCTCCACGCCCGCGGTCGTTCTCCTTCTTCTCTTCTTCCTCCTTCTCCTCCTCTCACCTCCGTCGTCCGCTCGCCGCGGCGAGGTGCGGGAGGGTGGGGTGGGGGCGCGGGGGTGCGAACCGCTGACCTTCTCAAAAACTCCACCCGTGACCTCCGGAGCTCTGCACGGTGTAGTCACGGACCATCATGGCATGGGGACGGAATTATTATTATTATAGAATCACAGAACGGTGTGGGTTGGAAGGGATCTTAAAGATGATCATCCAGYTCCAGCCCCCTGCCATGGGCAGGGACACCTTCCACCAGACTAGGTTGCTCCAAGCCCACCATCCAGTCTGACCTTGAACACTTCCAGCGAAGTGGCAGCCGCAGCTTTTCTGGGCAACCTGCGCCTTACCACCCTAACAGGGAAGAATTTTTTTTCATAATATCTAATCTAAACCTGCCCTCTGTCAGTTTAAAGCCAAACGCTGCTCATACAGACCAGCACATCCAAAACAGGAGCATAAAAGATGCATCCGGGGAAAAAAAATCCTGGGATGGAGAGGTGAGGGTGTAAGGGGACAGCAGGGAAAAGTGGAAAGCAGAGGAGAACATGGAAGGCCTTGCACTGGGGTGCTGACCACGGCAAGGGCAGCGGGATCAAAGCACCGCTGAGGTGATGCTTCAAAGCCTGTTGGAGTTAACCAGTCAAAAATAGCCATAATGAAGTGAACTTTGCAGCAGCATGTAGACTAATTGCAGCAAGGGATCTGCAATTAGGTTTTCAATGGGCATGTGGTGGAAAGAGGCGGGGGGTGGAATGCAGATGCTGAAGGAAAAAAAAAAGAAAAATGTTGGTTTGAAAATAGAGCAAACGTTGAGTCGCAGACATACTAAGGGGGGAAATGGAAGACGAAGAAACAGGCATTGAGGGAGTCCTTCACAATATACGGTTTGTTTGGGAAGATGTGAGCCYACCGTACAGCAGCTCTCATGGACATGATGACCATTATGAAATGCTCTTTTCCACTATCCCTCTGTTCCTCAGAAAATTCTGAGTGTTTGTGGTACTGAAAGGTCTCAGATGAAATTTGTCTCCCCGTTCCCATGCTGTTTGCAGCACACGAGACACAGTGGTGTGCCATACACCTACTTTACCTGGTTGGTCCTTGTCCTGAGAGCCCACAGCTGAAAAATCCTTACTGCACAGTCTTCTTAAGCTGCTGTAAAGTGCTTTCAAAAAACAGAAATCCATTTCCTCTTGCAGCTTATAACAATCTGTTAGTCCCTCCCAAGTCCTGGCCCAGATGTAGGTGAGGGCACGTGCTCACAGGATGGCTGAAGCTAAAGCCAACACTGTTATTTTTTGCTTTTGATCTCTTCCCAGAGCTACTTCAGCCCACATCAGTGTCAGTGCAAGGCATCTATGGTCATCTTTTAGTTTGCATTGGGAGTGACTTTTTGAAGGATCTCGAGATTATCCCAGCTCACCTGAGGCTGCTAAGCAAAACTGGAAATAAAAAGAAATCACATACTGGACCACTGTCTCCCTACTCATTTAATGTATCAGGGTCCACAAAAGGCGCAGAATTAGGTTCAACCCCTTCCCCACAACATTTTGGCCACCCCTGCTGATATAAAAATCCTCTCCATGGCTTTCCCTCCTGGATCTTGGCTCACAGCATCCCTGAGCATGTTTATGCTGAAACCTGTATTGCAATGCAGTTACTTTTCCAAGGGTGCCAGAAGCTCTCCAGATACGGAAGCAGAGGCTTCCACATTTTCCTTCACCCTTTGTAGCCAGGTTTTGCATATAGCTCTGTGCCTTGTATGTGTTTGCACACAAAGCTTCATGCAATATTCATGCAAAGCTATATCAACTCTTTCTGAGCTGTTGTGCTCTGTACAGTGTAGATGTTGCTTCCAAAATAAATTACAGCTAAATAAAATCTATCTTAATGTTCAGATTTATTTTTTTTTGCACTTATAAATTGGTAGATTTCAGTCCAATTCCTCCCTCCCAAGTCACCTCTTCCACTCTGAAGAGTATAAGGTGCTGCCTCCAGGACTCCCTGCTGACATTTCTGTGTTCATCCTTCTCTGCATCAGTTCCAGGAAGGAAAAGAAACGCAAGAACTGCCAGAACAGTCAACTCCCTACATCACATGGAGAGAACGCAGGTCCAAGTGAACCAGACTCGCCGTGTGGTTATAGGATCAGCAAAGAGGAAGGGAAGGAGGATCTGGTGAAGAGGAACTCAGGTTTCTCCCCATAGATGAAGGAATAAGGTGCCAGAGAAGCAGTGGGCATGGGGAGGCTGGACAGCGTGGAAGGAGGAGATGTGCAATAGGCAGCCAGCAAGAAATGTCAAGTTATGTGAATAACAGAAGGAAAACAAGGTGTGGCCTAAGACAAAACAAGGGAGGGGAGGGCCTCAGAGTCTATTTGAGAGCTAGGATGCAGCACAGCAGAGTGTAGGTCATGGAGACAAGGGGAGAGAGAGCCTGGGAAGGCAGGGTGTGAAGGCAGTAGAAAGAGCAAAGAAAATGAGCATAAAATAGAGGCCTTTTAATTTACTTAGGAAGCCACTCAGAAAACAACAAAATAAAGAGCCCATAGGCAGCAGAAAAAGTCTGGCAATTGGTGGTGGAATATAGACGAAATACACAGCCAGAAGAGGACAATAAGGAGAGAAGATGGAGGAAAGGGTAGGTATCATCCTTTAGCAAAACAGGGATTTTAAGCACTGAGGAACAGGAGACTGAGACTGGTTTCTCCTCTCTCAGTTACACTGCAGTCAATCATCCCAGTGAAAAACCAACCTGAGATAAGAGAGAGGCTCCAGTCCCCATATTAGCTCTGACTGGACAACTTTTGAAGGCCTCTGTCTCAGCAAACCAAACATCTCAAAGCTCTTAGCAAGGGCTGAGTAATAGGACTCTCACACGAAAAAAATTCCTGAGTCCAAAATTGTCTTCCATTCCTCTCCTGGCTTATGGCAACAGCTGAAGGACTTGCTCTTATGCTCCTCTGGAAAGTTGCTATTCCTTCACTGGGGTATTCAGATGAAATTCTCCACAAACAATCCCAGATTCCCCACTGAATGTGGAAACAGCAAGGACTGAGGCAGTGAGATGCCTGTAGGTGAGGAGAAGAGCTGATGATTGAGGAGCTCTGTTGCTAGGATGTTATAAGAGATGTAATTCTGTCTGCTACAGAGGCAGTTATGAAATGGCTCATCTCTTATGATTATCCTGGTTCATCTCTTATGATTATATTATTAAGTGGTAGAAGTGTTCCTTCACGTTTCATAGGTGGGGAATGGAGAGATGTTCTCTGCCCCTTAGAGCTTACGAGACAAGAAAGAGCTGCCTCTGGTAATATAAAAGGAGCCCTGGGAAAGTAGTGCTTGGCATGATGAATTCCAAACACACAGGCAAGGGGCAAGAGTTTCTGACCCCCATCTCACTGGTCATTTCCTTCCCACTGGGAGCAAACCCCTCCATCCCAACCCATAACATTTGTCTTTCCCTCTTCCACCCCTGCTGATTGTCTAATTCAGTTTAGATTAAATGAGGCCAATTAACACTTGCTGATTTTTCTAGGGTCATTTCTGACCTGTCACACTAAAATGAGTGCAGGGCATTGGAAAAATTGAAGAACCTGACAATTCCCTGTTTGTGAAATGAAAGCAAATGCTTTCCTTGCTCATCGGAACACAGCAGGGTGACACAAACACTTGGGGACTATGCCTAAGACCCACAGCTGTCACTACACCCCTGATACTTTATTTTAATCTATTCTAATGTTAATTGTCCAAGTGTTTCTTAATTGCATTGGATAATATAACACGGTATAAATCTTATCAGCAAATCAGCCTGGCATCAGCTTGTGTTATCGTATTACCATGGTTACATTATTATTACAAGTGAACCTTGTGCTCATTACTAACCACAAACAATTCTAGCAAACAAGCTAAACTGGAGCAAAATATCCTGGCGGTGTTTCCATTTTTTGTCAAACCAAACGAATTTCTCTGGGTGCTAGGTAACAGCAGCATACCTACGATGCATTTCCAGCCTTCTGCATTTATTTACTTGCATTTGTACAGCACTGAAATATTTCCATGCTGTCAACAGGGCACAGAGGCCAAATTCTTTAAAAGCGGAATAGAATCTTTAACACAAACTCGCAATATTCAGATGACAAGCACTGCCCCAGCCTGTCAAAACATCGCCACGTTTGTACTGTTGTGGCAAAAGCTGCTGCATTGGGAACCACTGGCAGCTTGATTTGGTCCCTCAAGGGCCCAGGTTCCCCTGGCTCTCCTCTGCTCTGACTGTGGTGTCCCATCAAAAGACACAATCCCACTTTCCCTCACCCCCAGTGTCGCTGCCCACGTGGCAGGTGAAGGGACAGACACTTCCCACGGGGTCACTGTGAGGGTCCAACTCTCCCTACCTGAGGTAGGAGAGGGGAAGACGGGATGGATCCAGGGAGGGCAGTGATACCATCCCCTCCTCYGCTCTGAACTGTTCATTTGGGCATTTCCTACATTTGGCTGTTCCTCTGCTGCAGATCATTGTCCCACCAGCTGTGCTGGGACTGTGGCTGAAAACAGAACTCTATTCTGGTCTGAGTTAAAAAAAAAAGAAAATAACAACTTCTTTCCTCTTTTGCTAACCCAGATATTTCAGTGATCCACTTTTAAGGGTGAGCAGCAGTTGCACTGGCATGACTGAGAAGGCAGAGCTGTGCAGGAATGGAGAGACAAGAGCAGGAAACCCTCCAGCAAAACCCTCCATCCAGACGGAATGTGGAAGGAAGGATGGACTGTTTGCAAAATAAGAAGTCACCCAGGAGGCCGTGGAAGAGGATGCAGACGACAGCTGCTTGTGGGGAAGCAATGTTAGATCTTCTCCAGACATTCCTGTCAGACTACGAGCCATGCAGTGACATTCATTTCCTTTTTGCAGCAGCAGCCCATGTGTCGTGTCAGGAAAAGGGCTGATTTTGAATCACCCCCTGCTGCCTCAAACACTGTGGTGCTCCCCAAGGCCGTGAAAGACCCAGTTCATGCAGAACCTCTGGAGGAGTGGTGAGCCCTGAGCCCAGTGAGCTGTCACCGTGCTGCTCAGCAATGCCACTGCCTGCCAGGTGTCAGACTGGCCAAGATGATGCAGAACTTGCTTCTAGTCCCTTGAGTAGGGAAGATCTGGGAGAAAATTGGATGGAAAGGGTGGAAAGGTGGAAAAGGCTCAGGGGTGACCTTCTCACTCTCTACAACCACCTGAAAGGAGGCTGTAGCCAGGTGGGGGTTGGCCTCTTCTCCCAGGTACCAAGTGGCAGAACCAGAGGAAATGGCCTCAAGTTGTACCAGGGTAGGTTTAGATTGGATATTAGGAAAGATTTCTTCACTGCAAGGGTGGTCAGGCRTTGGAACAGGGTGTCCAGGGCAGCAGTGGAGTCACCACACACCCCTGGAAGTGTTCAAAAGGCATGGATGTGACACTTGGGGACATGGGTTAGTGGTGGACACGGTGGTGCTGTTTTAACAGTGGGACTCGAAGATCTTAGAGGTCTTTTCCAACCTTAATCAATCTATGATTCTATGAAAGCCAGGCAAGATCAGCTCCATTTTAACCTCTGTTTTTAGGGATAAGGGAAGGTCTGATAAGGACAACACGGGGARGGAGAAAATGGAGTTAAACAAACCAGTGTCACTCATGATGTTCACAGCTGACAAGAAGAAGAGCTTGGGGTTACCACCCTCATTGTTCACCATAAAGAAACGTTACCAGCATTTTAGCAAATCACCTAATACATCWTGCCCTGATGCTAACTGATGGGGACTGCATCCCCTCCTCAGGCTCACGGACACTCTGCAAATAAGTCAGAGCTGGACTATTCCAAGTGACACTTTCTTTCTCACTTTTTTTTTTGTTCCTCCTTCAAAAACCAAGCAGACAATGTCAGTTGAGTTCTGCTCCAATTACTTTCAATTCATCCTTACAATATCATGTCTGATGTTCCTCATTTTGACTCCTTGTCTAGTCCTGGCCTGGGTTTCAGATGTTTGTTTTAAAATGCCTAATCTTTGGAGACATGGACTTCTGCTTAGTTTAATCCTTCTTGCCCCCATGCTGCCACTGTTCATTGAGCACATCAGGCTGGGGACAGCCCTCACCAGCACGGACTTTGCAAAAGAATATTCTATTAACCTGTGAATAATCAGCCACTGGGAATCAAAGAGTAGAAATGTTGGACTTTAATTACAACTTGAGACTTAGACAGCCTAGGAAAAATTCCCAACAGAAGGAACTGGAACAGCCTGAGAAAGAGAAAGCTTCTTGATCATAAGGTGTCTTGGACCTTTTGTCTTGGACAAAAGATTAGGCATGGATGCGTCAGGATTGATAAAGACTCCTCAAGGGACAGCTCATGCTCTAAAGGTCCCACATTAATGTAGGTTCCAAGGACAGCTAGTCCAGAAAAGCCATTCCACGTGAAAGCCTGTCACTGGTTGCCTTCCCTTCTCCTCTCCCTTCAGCACTCTATCTCATGCTTGAAGTAAAGCCCTTCTCAGAAAAAAAGGACATAACTTGCAGTAGAATTTGCATTCAAACTGCCTGTGACAAAGGTAGAGGTGGCTGCATTGAGCTCTTTGGGTGGCCTTGGGACCCTCAGCTGAAGCTGGCACGTGATGGGAGCCTGGAGCTGGGCAAAAATACTCAGAGGAAATAACAGGAGTAAGTCTCTTTAGCGTATAACAACAACAGTGGGTCAAGGAACCACTGAAAAAAACCAAAACCATAAATCATTTTGCCTGAAAAAATTCCKTTTCCACTCTCAGGAGAACAAACACAGACCCCTTGCTGTGCTTAAGGCACGTGCCTGGAGAAAGGAAGGTGTCACTGGCTCCAGGCTTTGCATCAGTGAGTCCCATAAAGCTGGGAAGGTCAGGTGTGCAGGCACAGAGCCCAGGACACACAAAGAGCAGGGTCTGAATCGGAGCAGAAAGGGCTCTGCAGGGACTTGCTGCCAATCTCTKACCCTCAACTTAAAATATGAGCTGAAGAGCTGCAGATTTTAGCAGAATGACCCTAAAGTCACCTCCATTCTCCTTTGAGAAACCTGGGCAACTCTTTTCCCACCTTGCAGGATGGGAGCAGCTCTGGTCCCTGCACTTATTCCCCCACTTCATTCCCTGTGTGTCACTCCATGGCCATGTCTGCATGATTCCTTAAAAGTCTTTTCCAATCTAAATGAGTCTGTGATTCTGTGAAAGGCTGGGCTTGAAGTCAGATGCAAACTGACACTCAAAGGTACCTGAATCTTCCCTGTTTTCATTGCTCCATCCTTTTTTTTTTTTTTAGTATTGAGTCTCTTATCAATCTTGGCATAAGAGGGAATAACACTTTTTAATCTTCTTTAATGAAAGCTTTCTCCTGGAAGAACGCATTTTCTATCAGCCCAGGCAACTGCAAACCTGCAAGAGAAAAGAATGGCATTTCAATTTCCAGAAATTATTGGCCCAAAACTTTGATCTGATTCTCACAGCTGAACTGTTCATTCGGGGCACGCTGCATCTTTGCGTTACCATTTGCTGTATTGGCATCAGATGTGCAGATAGGACTGGGGTTTTTTTGGAAAAATAGCCTGAAACAGTAAGGCAGCACTGGGGATGTTATTTCGTTTCAAAATTGCAAATCGAAGCCCCTGTCATATGGCACTGCTTGTCATGGGACAGCACTGCCAGCCCTGTCCTGGACTGACTCAGGAGCCTGTGCCTCCAGACCTGGGAGAGGACACTGGGGAGGGAGGGATGTGTGTGGTTTGTCCAGAGAAGGCCACTCCACTCCTGCGATTTCAGCTCCTTCAAAAGGTAGTTTCTGGTAGCCCTTTGGGGGCCCCTGCGATAGGCTGACATTGTTGCCCAGAACTGTTCCCACTTTTCAGATGATTACCTCCCAGTGGCTCTCAGATTCCAGCTGTTAGTCTCATGCATAATGTATTTCATTTCAAGCCTTTCATCTGTGCATAAGTTTCCCATCTATTTCTATCCTGGCCTCAGGTACAGTTTTTACCTGTAAAGCAGGAAAAGTTCTGTATTTCCCACTTCTTCCTGGAGTCTCATTCCTCTCAAACACTGCTTGCCGGCTCCAGTATTTTTGCCACCAAAACGCTGTTTCAGGGGATGAAGTTCACATCCATCCTCTTGCTGCAGATTTTTGGGGACAGCTTCTTTCCAGCAGCATCTCTGCTGGCTGCAAATCCCACTGCCTGCAGCTACTCCCTGTTCCCTGYTGTTGGTCAGAGATCAGCTGCATTCCTGGGATCGCTCCCTCACCCACAGGGAGCTGGCTTAGCTCATGCCCACCCACTCCTCGTAGCCAGGCTGACTCCAGGGGCTCTCACAACAAGGAGAAGCTGGTTACAAGCACCCAAAGAGGACATCAGAAGGCCTGCAGTGTGTGTCTTCAGTTAGGCCAGCAAAACAGCATCACACCTCATAGAATCACAAAATCACAGAATGGTTTGGGTTGGAAGGGACCTTAAATATCATCTGGTTCCAAAACCCTGCTGTGGGCAGGGACACTTTCCACTAGACCAGGTGACACTACAAAGTTGTTTTGATTTTGGGGTTTTTTGTGTTGTTTTTTTTTTTTTTTTTTTTTTATGTAAACATTTTGGTTATAACTTCCATTCTAAATTTAAGCCTTTATCTTCAGACAGATGCCTTAAAACCAGACACAGCTCAGGCAGCAAGTGGATGTTTGATAAAGGAATCCTATCTGAGTTTCTAGGTCTGAGCTCCAGAGAAAGTTAAACTGAATGCTAAAAGCCCCTGCTCAGATTGAAGAAGGTCCTGGAGACAAGCAAGCCTCCCAGGCAGCAATCCTGTGTTACCATCTGCTTTGGGACCACTGATGGAAACTACAGGACATCCAAACTTCTCCAGGAGTTGTGCCAGAGCCTGTGTTAAATGTCCATAATTCCCTGTGCTCTCTTCATAGTCACCTGATGGCCAGGGACMAGTCATGGAGATGGTTTGGAATAGCAATGAGAGCAGGTTCAGAGGAACCAGCCTTCAAAGCAGGAATGCAGAGCTCAGCAGTCAAACATCCAACGGTATCTGGATGCCACTTCTTTTCCAAATCCTTTGAGATGCAGCCTAAGGGTTTAGTATTGACTTTAAAAGCCGGGGGCCCTGATTCAACAAAAACAGCTAAGCACTTAATAACWTTAAGCACGTGCTCAAGTCTCTTCCTATTCAACAAAGCACTTAAGCACAACTTCACCCCTCTTAGATGGCCCAGAACCAAAACACTGAGCTCTCAGAATTTCTCCCATCTTTAATTTTGGAGGAGGGACAGGAATTTGAACCTCGATCCGTGTTTTGCAAAGGGTCCCTGTTTGCAAGTGAGTCAGACTCCAGCTCCAGAACTACACACCCAAGTGCTGGCACATTCAAATTTTGGATTGGGATCTGAATTTTTCGGCTTGCGCCTCGCTCTGATCTGTGCTTGTGTTCATGAAAGAGGTTGAACTGCAGGCAGGGAGCTGTTAAACCCTGTTTCTTTGCAAGGTTGAAGTTGATGATGCTTTCCCCAGCTCCACCTCACTGCGAGGCAAAGCTGAGGCACCACCTCAGTGCACAGTGSGCGGATGCTCAGCCCGGGAGGGTGCAGGATTTGCAAACTCCTCCAACTTGGCCGCTCCTCCAAAATTTAAAGCCTCTGCAGCACAACTCCCAGAACGGCGTGAAATCCTCAGGTTTGGGTATTACCCAAATGCCATATAGCATCCACTTAGTGGCTGCAGGGGAAAGTGCAAAGGGAGCGAGCCCGGTGTGCTCTGAGCCCACCGGRGGATGCAGTGGAGGAAAAGGGTGACAGCCAAGAGGGATATCCTCGATCTTCCTCCAAGCTGCTGCCTCAAGCCTCAAGCAGACTGAAGCAAACATCACCACGTTGCCTTGTGTACACTTCCAAATGTCACTGCTTCCTCCAACACTTTCTGTTCTTCTTTTTTCCCCGCTTTTTTTGTTGTTAATTTTAATTTGCTTCTAACAAAAGCTGAGATCCTCCAGAGCAGAGCAGCAGGCATCAGGAAAAGTAGCAAACAAATAACATCTGGGCCACATGGCCAAATCCAAGCCTGCTTCCCATCTCACACCAGCGCCAGCCGCATCTCAGTGTGTGGAGCATAACTCTTCTCCTCTCCTGCTTTGACAAGGGAGCTTCAGGGCTGCTGGCAGGGCAGAATAAAGCTATGAAATAAAAGGCCAGGCTTGTTCCAGGGAGACTGAAAATAAATAGACTGCCAGTTGTCTGGGCAAGGAGGGGAAGTGGCAGTCAGATGTCTGAGGCAGCGGGAGGAGTTGGGAGCCCCTCCATAGGAACTACCAATGGCCTGGAGGGGGAAGAAAATGAACCTGGTTAAAAACAAAAGGCAGAATTCAAATAGCTGCATCTTGGGCCTGCCAGTAAGAGCATCACTGGAGGATTTGCTTATGAAGTGGGTGCCAGAARACAAGAGGGGGAAGGAGCATCCAAGGGCTACAGGGCCCATGAGGAGCTGTCACTTGGAGCAACAAAAGGCCCAGGGAAGCAGCAGGCCTTTCCTTGCTGGTCACGATACTGAAATCCTAGAAACCAAACTTTCTCACACAATGTGAAGTATTAGAAAGCAGGCACTGGAAGTCCTTCCATGGTCCTAGAGGGTTGTCTAAGGGAATCTCTGGTGGTGGTACTCACTGAGTGTCCCCAATGTTGCAGATGACTTTGCCTTGAACTTCTTTTAGGGTTGTGCTGTTGCTTTTTGTTACATGGCTTTGCCACAAAACACACCATATTCCTCCTTATCTCTTTATCCACTGGTTCCAGCTACATTTAGCATCCTGTGTGTCTGCTTTTACATTCTTTTATCTATTTTGCAAGTTAGTCTTTAATCTCTAACAGCTTCAAGGGGAACYGAAAATTTCTCTTGTCTGTGTTTGCCAGTCATGACAGCAGGAACACCGGGAAAGTCAGAGCAGCTGGAGGGATCAGTTCCCTCAAGATTTCCTCCACTGTTGCTGAGGATGGATAGACATCCAGAGTCCTGGATGTATATCCATGCTCTGGTCCTTCCCAGACCCAAAGGGAGTCTGGCAAAAGAAGACCAGTGATGAGGAGAGGCAGGAATGATGACTGTCTTGGGTAACACCTGCCTCAAACTTGCCCTGTGAATGTGGTTTCCACTGTACCTGCTCTGAACCAAAGCACATGGGCTGGAAACACCAAGAATCCTTCATTCTGGAAGCAGATGAAGAGTGAATGCCCCATCTGACCAAGTGGGAAGCAGGGATGGGGGGACCTGCCCAAGCTAAGGCACAGAGATGAGAGCAGAGCTGGCACATGTACATGAGCCTGACTCGTCACCATCTGGTGCTACTGCCACGAAACCAGGCTCCTTCACACCCYTGGATGACACAGTGAAACAAGGATTACTCCTGGGAAAGAGCAGGCTTGGAAAACAGTAATAAATAATTAAAGTAAGTCAAGCAGCAGCTCCTGGCAGCCCAGCAGYGCTGTGAGAGCTGTCAGGCTGGGCTGGGCTCTGTGGGGCTGTCAGACTCTGCCTCTCTGCCTTTGAGGTGGTGACGCCGAGGCGCGCTGGTCCCACAGATGTTTTCCCAGCTTTGCAAACGGGTGACATCCTGGAGCAACAAGCTCTCAGAATTACCCCACTGCCTTGCAAGAGACACCATGCACTGCTGTGGTGAGGCAAGAGCTTCACCTTGCATGGACAGGCACACGAAGGCACCAACCACAGAGGGCCACAGTGCTGGGAAGGACCGGGTGGCAAGTGTTGGTACAATAACAAGGGTTTGGCTCCTGGGTGTCACTCAGTGCCCTACAGGCCATTCCCTAGAGGCCTCTCTCAGCCTCTTTGAAGCCAGAGCAAGATAAAAGGAACAGGCTCCCCAGGGAAGTGGTCACAGCACCAAGCCTGCCAGAGTTCAAGAAGTGTTTGGACAACACTCTCAGGCACATGGTAGAGTTCTTGGGGTTGTCCYGTGCAGGGCCAGGACTCGATGATCCTTGTGGGTCCCTTTCAAGTTAGGATATTCTATGATTCTATGAAAAGGTGGGGAGAGGCTGGACCCAGCCCTAGAGCCACATGCAGACAGCAGGGTGCCGGCTGGATTGTGCTGACCCGCTCAGGCCTTCCCCAGCTCTCCCYAGATCCCAGGTCGTGTCCAAGTGAGTGCACCAAGCCCCAGTGTGGGTGTAACCCCGGGTTCAGCACAGCAGAGGTTTTGCCAGCACTTGCAGCTTAATGCACAAAGCCCTGGTGATCCACACTGGTTTAACCAAGAAGCAGGGGAAAGCTCCAAAGGCTGTTACCCTCTCTTGCCTTTCCCAGCAGCTTATCCAGGCAACCTTTTAACTGAAGTGACCAAAACCATCTTTCCTTCTTTTTCCCTAGTGCATACACTGGCTTATTTTCTATCCCACAACTGCACTGGGAACCTGCAGCTCTGGGAGAGCACTGCAGCAGCCACCCTGGGAGATTTATTGGGGCAGCCAGCTCTTGGTTTCCCTGGTCACCCTCTGAGGATTTACAGCCTCTGTGCATTGAGAATGAACAAAGACCTGCTGTTCCTCATCAGAGACCTTATGAGTCTGTCCGTAGGGAGGAGGCTTCAAACCTAGATAACCTCTGCAAGGAGAAATAGCCATTCCTGGATGTAACATGAGAGAGAGGCAGGAAGAAAAGCATCCGCAGTGCTCTGGGAAATCTCAGCAAATGAAGCTGGGAGTTTGCGTTATTTGTAAGGGTGGAGAGGAGAGGTTAGTCATGGGGCAGCAGGAGCAGGAAAGGAGGTTGGTAGCAGAGTTKGTTCATGTAAATTTGGCTTCTGGGCCGATTTTCTCTTGGATGTGACACAATTAAAAGTTGCTTCTGCACAGGATTCAAGTTCCAGCTTCTTCTTTTATCTACAGAGCACAAGGTGCCTTGAGACCTGCACCAGGAGCTCCTGTTTTGAGTGGGCCACACTCTGTGACATACAGCTGTGAGGCACCTCTGGGCAGTCTGTGGAGTACAAGGGCTGATAAACTTTCARAGGATTCTCTGGAGCCCCTGCACTTTGCCCTTCCATCTGTGCAGGGGCTCTGATCTCCCTGTAACCGAGAGCACTACCAGCAACACTTCCAACAGACTCGGCCTCAGAGCTGTGATCTCTGTGGTTTTCCTCCCAGCTTGTCCTAAACGACTGGCATGAGACTTGCACTCAGCCAGTGCTTCATCCTGCTAATGGATCTGACCATGAATCCCACACAGCTGCTTACTGTACCCTTTGTATTGGAGTCATCACGGAGAAAGGAGGGTAAACAGTCATTACTATGCAGATTTCAAAGAGAGCTGCATCTGTGCCTTGCTTTCTGCTTTGTTTGGTGACATCTTCACAGGACAAAGTGGAGTTTTTTTCCTTAACCCTTAAATTAGCAGGGGAAGTATGAATTTTTTGTGATAGTCATTGTCATATGCATAAAAAACAACCACAAAAAAAAGAGACAAAAAACTCCCAAACAAACAGTAACACAATTCCCTGGGACTGAAGATGCTGCATCTCAGCAAGTGGCTTCCTGGAGGAATATATCCACAAAGGATTAAACTCCCATCCTAATTAGAAGGGAATCTCTGAGACAACCTTTTCCACAAAGGAAACAAAAAGGCAGCGCTGACACGTCTAATGCATATATTAACACTAAAGACATGGAAATTAATTGGATTTATTACTTGTCACAGCTGCAAAGATGGCTCATTTCTACGTTTATTTTACAGAAAGTGGCGGGAGGAGTGGGATTTAATAGTCAGCTCAGTTAAGCTAATGAGCCAAAACTAATGGTCCCTTCTTGTTTAGAGAGGCCCCAGCTCAGTGCAGCACCTGAGCACGTGTGTGGCTCTCACCGTGGTGTCCAAGGGATGCTTGGCATCTGCTGGAGTGTTTGCTGATGAGTAGGACGTGTACAGATGCTTAAGGTTTGGCAGGGACAGGAAGCATCTTTCCCAATGGCAGTCAAAATCAATGGGATTATCAGTTGGGATCACCCTATGATACCGTTTCTGTCCAGAAGACAGGAAATKAGTCTCCAGAGAGAAAAAGACAATGAGAAACTCAGTGTCAATTCCCCTCCCCCAGGTTAGTTTTCTCCTAATTTAACAAGCCCAACGATCTTTCCAAGCAGTTTGATCCATTCCAAAAGAAAGCCTTGTGATGGCTCCAGCAGGTAGGACGCTGAGACAGGAAGCCAGGAGCTCAATTGCAGCTCAGTACTGGCACCAGTGTCCCTAAATCTCAGCCTCTCTCTTGTTTTCTGGGCTGCATCACTTGAAAGGATGCTGTAAAGGTTCCTAAAGGAGCTTTCAGAGATCCTCCCTCTCCTGTAGATGAAGAAAACCAGAAGGTTTTCCATGGGAAAACTGAGCGTGGAAGTGGCAAGATGAGTGTTGTTTACAGAGGGCTTACCTCGCTCCTCCATGAGGGGATTTGGAGGATTTTGGTAGCTTCCTTCCCAAATTAGAAACCGATTTTCTGAGGCAAAGACAGGCTGCCTTGGGCAGGGAGGTGTTAAACTAACAACAAAAGGGAAAGGTGCAAAGAGAGAACAAATGGAAACTCATTTAGCACGTAATGAAGGTGCTGAGAACAAAATTAATCAAAGCAAAGAAGGAAGTGGAGAGAAATGCTTTCATCACCTATTCACCAAAGGTAGGTCCTGGATAATAAACAGGAATCTCTGTTGTACAGGCAAAAATTTGGCCTAGCTGGAAAGATGGAAACCTGGTGGGAAGCTCATTGGAGTGTTAAAATCATGGCTTTTAGGAAGGCTGAAGTGGGGATAAGACGGAGACCTGTTAGAAATGGGATCGTCAGCATCCAGGTCATTGGACACAGTAGTAAATGAATCTGAAAATTGATGGCTCAATCATCTAAAATAGAAAGTACAAAACAGACCAACCAGTGCCTGCAGTGGAGCACAAAATCAAACCTGTGAACSATCTGAACATCCCCCTGGGCAGCTGCCAAAGGCAAGGAGGAGAAAAGGGCCAGATTGTCACGGGGAAACTTCAAATGGAGCAAATTCTGCAGGAAAGCTGCCTCCAGCACGGAGACAGGCACTGTGTCTGTAAAAGATGATGGTGATTATTTGCTATCTCAAAAGAACTCACACAGCCAACAGGGGAGAACTGTGTATCAGGCCTTTTTTCTTGGCAGATACAGAGAATTTGATCACAGCACTGAAAACACACAGTAGCTTAGGTGCGAAGTGATTGCCACTCGAAAACATTTGTTATGTGCAGATGGAATAAAATCAAACCCAGTCAGACCTTGCCTTGCTGCTCTCTCAGGCTGCTGTTACCAACCAGAAAACAATCRTGAGCCAAATCAGTTCATAGAAAGAATTTAAACAGATAAAACAAACAAACAAAAAAATCCCAAGAATGATAATTGGGGAATGTTGAAGAACATTCCTCTATACTGACCAAAAGCCACAATCTGACAACTGAGAGACTATTCCACTGGTTAAAACAACACCCCTTCTTCATCAAGAGTATAGAAATATCCTTTATGAAACAAATGGGGAACAGGAATGCCGAAGGCAGTGAGAACAAATCCAAAGGTAGGATCTATAGATCATSCATATGGGAAACAAAAGGGTAGGAGACAGCCAAGAGAATTAGGGCAATTGCAGCAAATTTTTTTTTTAAAGTACAGGGAAACTTCTWGTTTTCCTTGTGGGGGGCAATAGTCCTGCAGAAAAGGCAGCAGTGAAAAAGCACCAATTTTGGTGTGTGTCCTTTGAAAACAGCCAGAGGGTAAGGTGACATCACATGGGGCTGATGACAGACTTTCCCCCCCCATGGGAAGTAGGGTGATCGTTAGACAGAGGTTAGATATTTTTAAATAAAGGGGTTTGTACAACCTGTACAAGCAAGGCAGAACTGTCTGTGCTGGGCTTTTCCCTTCCAATTTCCCGTTGATGCTTTGTTAACAGAAGCAGCTCTGGGAATTTCCATGCAGAGGAAAGGCCAAAAAGCGTGTTAGGTAACACTGGGTAACAACAACGTGGGTGCAACACCTAAAACACTGGGAGCAGCCTTACAGTAAATCTCTCCTCCATCTCCAATGAGCCAGTTGTACCATTGGCAAACAGACCTTTCCTGTCCTCCTAAAGAGCAGCGGGATTGGCCTCCTGGATCCCGGAGATTAAATCTTAGGAGGAGCCTGTGCTGTTGTTGCTGGACACTGCCCTTGGAGCAGCAAGAAGGACCAGGGCATTGGGTGGGACAGGATCTTGCTGACACTCCCCTGCAGCTCCTGGGCTTGGGACTCACTGTGGGATCAAGAGTTTGCCTTTCCAGCTGGACACTCCCAAACCCACCTCATCTGGGTTTGTTAACAGATTGTTTATTGCCAATCCGGTTTAGAAACTCCATACAAATAATGCTCAGCCTCTTCCCTGCTCTTTASCAGAGCTGCAGCCCTTCAGAGAGCTCCCAAAGCATCCTCAGAGTTGCCAGAAAGGCAGAGTTAGTCACAACCTTTTTCTGATGGAGACAGGTCCAGAGGATGGATGAGCCCAGGGCAGCTCAGTGAGCACATGGCCAGGCTCGCTTCCAGGACAAGGCACCACTCTGCTCCCTGTGTCTCTGACTGAGCCCATACCGACCTCCTTCCCAAGAGGGATGGCAGATCCTCTTTTTCAAGAAGGGGGACTGATGTTTCATGGCACTGCTGTGGATGGTGSCCATCCTGCTATAGACCCACAAAGCTGTTCCCATTTCCACTGCAGCTGCATGGGAATCAGCCCACCTAAACACATCCCACGGGCCACTGTTGGCTCAGCAGTCAGTAGCTGAGCTGCCCCACTCGTGGCACATGTGGAGAGGCATCACCAGTTGGTATCTTCAACTTCCAGTGCCTTAAAAAAGAAAGAAATCTACAGCACAGATGTGCTGTATTTGTGCAGCCGTGGTGAGACAAGTCTCCAAGCAATGTCCACACACACCCACYTCCACTTTCCCAGAAAACGCCTGTTACACCACTACAAAAACCCTCATTTATTGACTATTAATGAAAGCATTCTCCCAAGAGGTGGGAAGGAGCAGGAAAGCTGATGAGCCCAGCCCAGCCCAGCTTACCAGAGCCAGAGATGTGGGGCGTGTGGTGCCAAGCAGAGATTGATACAAYGTGAGCAGCCTGGAGCCAGCAAACAGGAGAGACCTGGGATGGTGAAAGAGGAATGTAAATCCCTTCAGTGTATAGCTAGGGCCTGGGGAAAAAACATTAGGACAAAAAGTGAATAGCAAAGCTTGAGTTCACCATGAACCCACCATAATGAGTCCACTATGGACCCCACCACGCTCCTGGTGCTGCTGGCTGTGGTGCATCAGCCCTTATTACCCCAGACTGCTATCCAGCAAGGGAAGCAGCCAATGGAACAACATACTCCAGATTCATTACTGTCAGCTCGCTCAGAATTATGTGTATTAATGACCAGATTATATCTGTTTATATAATACAAATTACCATAGAGTGACTGCAGGCATTGAAACGCTCCTTGTCTGTTTGACACACATAAATAATGGAGGAGCTCACGCTGCATTTGGTACACATGACTAACCTTTTATCCCTGGCACCCCAGTGCAGGCTGGAGAGACGACTCGGGTTTCAAATTCCTCGCTCCAGCTGTCATTAGCCTCGCAAAGCGTTGGCGAATCGGCAGCTAATTGATGTCCTTGTTGGACATTATTTTATTAGTCAGGCCTGGTGAGCATCAAGTGGAATTTTAATGCCCTTCTATCCTTGGCTCCACGTGGCCCTAAGTGTTAAGGCTTGTAAATAATTGACTGCACTCYGAGAGTTTTAGGAAGGGGCAAATAAGTTGTCCCGGGGGTTCGGCTGCTCCAGCCCTCCCTGGTGGTGTGGCCAACGTGGGCTCCTGGCAGAGACGAGCTGAGCTTTCTGTGGGGTATAAAGAACAACTCAGACCTCAGTCCCGGGTCCATGGTGGTTGATAGGGCGGTTTACCAACCAGGTTTGGGGTTCACACCATCCTTGGGTGTGGATGGTCCTCTTGGAACCTGCCGTGGGGAAAAGGGAGAAGCAGGAGTTTGTCAACAGCCTTGAGAGAAGGYTCAAATGAGGGTTCGGTGAATAAAGCTGTGCCACGCTGCCCGGTGCTTGTGGCTGCMCCAAAAATCCATCACTGCATCGAGCTGTCCCCGACATGTGGTGAGGAATAAAGGATTTTCACAACCCGCTGTGAGCTTCTGGCTTGTCTGCAACCCCACGTGCCGGGTCACCGAGGGGTTGGGGCTCAGTGGCCATGTCACTCAAGGGCCAGGGCACTGAGCACCGTCCCCAGCTGGGGACCCAGGGCACAGTCAGCCCCTCTGGGAGTGTGGGCAGGGAGGTTTTGCTCCGACARGCTGCATGCAGAGCGTGTTGCTTTGAAAATACTGGCCTTTTTGCTTCTACTTTTTGCTTTAAAACTGGCTAAATAACCTGAAAATGAGCACGGATTTGCAAACCAGGGACAAAAAATATTGAAATTGAAACACTGGGAATTATTTCCTCTTTAAAATTTCATCAATTCATTTTGTTTTTCTTTAYGATTTTTAACAACACTGGGAAATCCACCCTAAACCTAGACCTCCCGAGCTCACTGCCGGCGATGTACTCCACACCATTCCCTGTTGATCTCTTGGGATTCTCCCCTTCCTTTCCCTCCTCTACCCATCACTCTGTAACCCCTCTGGGACAGGAACTGTCTGCTCCTACATGAGTACTCTGCATTTGTTCTCAAACAGGGCCCCTGGGGCGACAGATTGATGCAACAAATAAATAATTTAAAATCAAACCTTTATCAATCTCATGAGATGCCTACTCCAGCCCTGCTTAGGTACTGCACGGGCTTTTCCAGGAGCTGAGTAAAAATGAGCAGGGAACTTGGGCACACCAGGCTATTCATACATTAGGCAATAATTATAATGTATATTAACTGCCTGGGTGTTGAAAGAGTCCCAGCATGAGATTGCTTCCCTAATAGGAGACAGGAGTGATAAAAGACAGTAATAGATTGCCTTTCAGATGTGGAATTAAAAGCAGCAGCTCATTAGATTATTTTTTTTTCACAGCCTCTAATCGCAAGTAGTTTCTTTTCAAGTCAGATTTCCATTTCCAAGGCTAAGCTCAGCAACACAAACAGAAATTAAAGAGGATGGGGGGTCCTATTCTGACCTCTCCAGGATCACAGGAAGGGAGAATAACTGGTTCAGCTCAGCAGTGCTGCCCAGCCCACCTAGGCAGCCTTCTGAAGAGACTGTCATCAAAAGATCAGGATTTGGCAGCTTTTTTTTTTTTGCTTTTTTTTTATTTAAAAGCTAGCTGCAGCCCCTAAATTTCCCTTTTTTAAGAGATAGCCTGGAAGATAAAGCTTTTGAATTAGAACAATCAAACAAAAAAATTAAGTTACTTCAAAGCAGTGGTGTAGATTCTTAAAAAACTGACATTTCCACTTACTGATCCAGTTTGTCTCTAGCAATGAATGCTTTCCAGACAACTTTGGCTGCTGTTTTTAAAAGAAAAGTATAGAAAGCAGGAGAAGAAAGAGCTGGATTTTTGCTGAGCTAGGAAGCACAGTAAATAACATTCATTARGTTCTCTCAGACAGTTTTAATGACTCAGAGTTTTAAATCGTTCATTCAACATCTTTACAGGCCAAAATATAGTAAGGTTTCAAACTCAAATCCTTTGGCAGGAGCTGCATAATCCATAAAACATTTTAAGGGCAGGGATACAGGGGGAGAGTCAAAAAGGTATAAAATTAGGCCAGGAATGGTGTTGCTGGTCAAATTTCATCTGAATCAGCCGCAAAGTCTGATTTTATCTGTATTGATGGCACCTAAAAAGAAAGGAGGCCAGAGCACCTCTGTCTTCCCACCCCCAGAGCCAGGACCAGCACAACCACATGCACATTTTGGCGTCCAGGCAGGGGTTAACCAGGTTTCACCATCCCTGTTTTTAGTAGCTGAGCTCCTAAACACAGATGGAGACTTGGACCCGGCAGCACAAAAGCTGCATTTTTTTCCACTGTGCTGTCCACTTACCCCGGATGGGAAATGAACCCTTCAGCAGATGAGGGTTTACACAAGATTCATGCAGGAAGCCAAGCCTGGGGTTTAGGACTAGCTTAAGGCTCCCAAAGTGGCGTGATCCGTGTCCCTTGGGAGCGATCCCGCTGCGTCCTCCCAAGTGGGGTGCCAGTGCTGCTAGTCCTGGCAAGCAGGGGAGTTGGGGCAGCTGGGACTTGTCTGTGTCCTGGGATGCTGGGAGAAGGGAAGGCAAAAGCCTGCAGCTTGGTCACGGCTCTCCTTGAGGAGCAGGAGGATGCAGGGAGTGCCCGGGAGCTTTTCTGGAGCCAGGGGGCTGGCTTTGGGCGCATCCCTGTGGGATATAGTCACAGCCACCTACTGGAAGTCAATCCCCTTGCCCAGCCACTAGGTTGAGGCTGGTTATGGTGTTTTTTCCTGCCCTCAGCGTGCTCTGGGGCCAGTTAAAGGGAGTTTTCAGGGTGTTTTACTGTCTGAACGGGAAGAAACATGAAGCCCATCCCCAGAGCCCAGCAGGGCCGTTGCCCAAAGGAGCCCTTCTGGCTGATGGGAGATATGAGCTCCTGTGGTGCAGACCTTGCAGCAGCAGAAGGTGGTGACATGGACCAGGTGACGCCAGCTCTGCCACAAGCCAGAGCCCCCCAGACCGACCCACAGTGCTCCAGCCCACCTGCAGCAATCCTTGGATCCCAGCTGTGCCAGGCTGGGGGGAGAGAGACCTGGTGCAACTGAGCTGGGCTGCTCCCTGAGGAGGAATTGCTCCCACAAACCCAAYTGCAGCACCTGCAAGGGAGGGAACAGGGACAGAGGAGGATCTGGCCTGCGAGGGATGGAGCAATCCTGGTGGGGCACTAAAGGCAGCATCAGTTGGCCCAGGAGCTGTTTACAGGGACACACACACACACAGGGAGCGGGGCTCCTTGGGAAAACCACCCTGTGGAGGAGATTTTAAGGAATTTTGGGAACTGGAGAGGGGCAGTGGGGCTGCAGAAGCACCAACTGATTTGGGGGTGGCTGAAGCTGAGATGACTTTTGTTATTTTGGTAGGAAAGAGCTCGGGGTGAGCACGGTCGGGGCCCAGATCTCACCTCCAGCGGTGTAAATCAGGAGTGGACCCACTGCCATCCATCTGCAGGGGTAGGTCTTGCCCAGAGGTGAAGAGAAGCAGGGAAGATGCTTTTCTGTGCACCGATTTGACAAACACGGTGTTGTGGTTGAGGAGACATCCAGAAGAACCCTGCGAGGGGAAGGAAGAGAARCCGCAGGATTTCCCGTGTCTCAGCCGTAACCACCTCCTCCATCTCCCCTGCCAGACAAGAAGGAGTTTGCAGGAAGGTGCTGTGGTCTGGGCAGGAAAGGGATTTCGTCCCTATCACCCCACACCACGGCACATGCCGATGGTTTCCCTGGATCAGAGGTGCTTTTCCCGGATCGGGTTTGCAGCTGTGCGTGTYTCACTGCAGCGGCACCGCAGCCCCGCGGATTATCCAGCGCTCACCAGCTGGATATCAAATCTGGAGGCAAAACCAAAAAGCCCACAAATCCAGAGCCCCTCGCCACACTCCAGCCTGGCTCTGCTCCTCAGCTCCGTTTGTTCCTCCGGAGGCAAAAGGCTYGAGCCTTATGACTGTTTAATTCACAGAAATAGGGCCAGGCCCTTAATGTAGCCATCAACTCCCCTCCAAAAAGTCCCCATGGATTAATTTGTGTTGCTAAATATTCTCCCCCTGCTCCCCCTTCCTCCCAGTATCCTGTTGCATGGAGAGCTTGAGCACAAAGAATGCACAGCTGAAAATGAAGCATCCCCCCGAGAAAACCAGGAAACCAACCCAGCAGTGAGCCCTTCCCTTCGCTGCTCCATGTGCTAAATTCATTGGAGATGAGCAGTTCAGACCAAGAAACCCCAGGATTTCCCACTCTCTCTCTCTTTTATGATTACCCAACCCTGTTACAAGTAGGCAATAAAATCCTGCAGCAGCATCAACAAAATTAGATCAATTCCATGGCTACACTTCCACTTTAAACCTTATCAAATTACTCCTCATCCTAAGGATCCTGGGGAATAGCTCTTTACAGGGAGAGCACAAAATCAAATTAAAGATTCATTCAAATTAAAAGGTTCAATTTTAAAAGAGGCAGGGCCAGGCCAGAAGGAGCTGAGGAAAGTATTTTTTAATGAGCTTGGTGGCAGGAGTATCTTTAATAATAGATCTGATGGGGGCACCCTGGAACCCAGCAGCACACGAGGCATTTCCCTCCACACTGAGATAAACCAAATGGCACAGGTGTCCCCGGAACTGGTGTTGGGAATGCTCCCTCTGAGCCCCAGACTGAATTTGGGTGACCAGGAGAAAAATGTGGCATTGGTCTTGTGGACAGGCCTGAGGATGCTGAGCCAATAGCACAAGGGAGAAGGCACCTAAAAACAGAAGGGAAGATAATAGTTGTGAAACAAAATTAATAATTCTGTGGTAGGATAAGACTCCTGGTAACTTSGCTGTGATCCTGCCTGGTCCTAATTCGAAAATAAACTCAGCAGGAGTATCGTAGACTCACAGAATGATTGGGGTTAGAAGGGATCTTAAAGACCATCCAGTTCCAACAGCCCTGCCGTGGGCAGGGACACCTTCCACTAGACCAGGTTGCTCCAAGCCCCATCCAGCCTGACCTTGAACAATTCCAGGGATGGGGAATTTCTTCCTAATATTTAATCTAAACCTACTCTCTTTGAGTTTAAAGCCATTTCCCCTTGTCCCATTCCTCCAGGCCCTTCTTCAAAGTCCCTCTCCAGCTCTCTTGGAGCCTCTTTAGGCACTGGAAGGGGCTCAAATGTCTCCCTGGACCCTTCTCTTGTGCAGAACAATCCCAGCTCTCTCAACCTGTCTCCAAGGCACAGGTTCTCCAGCTCTCAGAGCATCTTTGCTCTATCAGGTCCATGCCCTTCTTATGTTTGGGGCCCCAGAGCTGGATGAAGCACTCAGAGCATTTTCTTATCTTAAATCACCCATCCACATCCACGGCAGAACTTCCCCATTCCCAGGGCAGAGATGCTGGCCTTCAATTCTTCTGCTATTCAAAAGGTAATGTTGAAACTCCACTGCTCCAGGTCGGGGCTCTTCCCAAACCCTGCCTGTTCATCAATGGGTTGTCACATTGTTCACTGTAAAATGCTTGTACCAGGATCTGRGTCGGGGTGAGAGGGGTTTGTGGATGCCAGGACTGTGGTGCCTCGGCGGAGATGCTGCTTCCAGCAGCAGSGAAGTCTTCCAAGGCAGCAGAGAAACTGGAGACCTTCAAGTTGACTTTGAAATGCCTTCCAATTTGGGGTAAGGGAGGGAGAAGTCTGAGGGGGAGGCTGATGTGGGACTGTGCCCTTGGATAGTCTCAGACAGTCTCAGGGCAGCACCTATATATAGATATGCATATAAATACACCTATACATATGGATGTGTGTGACACATTGCAATCAGTCTGTCTGCAGCTGCTGWCAGGGACAGTCCAACCCTTCCCTGGGAGGGAAAAATGAGCTGGACCCTGCTGAGAAAAGGGAGGAGGATACTAAAGTCACCTCAGAAAATTAAGGTGAAAAGAAACGACTGATCTGCAAAGGTTTTGGGGCACAAGTTGCTTTTCTCTTTCTTTTTCTCCTGTTTTCCCACCTGCCTCCTGTTCCTGGCTGAGCTCTTGCCCCTTGTTGCTGCCAACCTGCTTTCCTGCAATCTCCAGTGCCCAGGATCCTCCTGGAAAGCCTCTGAGTGGCCGGGGCAGGGGGGTGATGAGTTTGATGGCGCTGCCCATGAAGCAGCTCCRCTGCAGAGGGAGCCAGGGATGGAAATAAAACAGTTGCAGATTTTTCTTGAGCCTCAAAGCCCTCCCTCTCCTCCCTCCCACAACTGTTCCCATAAATCGCACCTCTGGCTCACAGAGAGTGCCTGTCTCCTCTGGCTGCCCCCTCCTCGCTCCCCTGCTGGCCTGGGAAGATGGGATGAAGCCCTCCCTCCTTCAGGATGCGATGTTGGATGCTAAGTTTTGATGCAATTGACTGAAAAAAGCCTGGAGAGCTGGGAAGCATCCTCTGGGCAGGCTTGAGGCCACAGAGAAAGGCTCCAAAGTGCTTCAAAGCAGMCCCTGCTCGGGTTAGAAAGAAGGGGTTTGGTAATTTTCTTTTTCTCAGGGGCTGTTTCCCCACCTTGCCTTGCCCTGTGGTGTGGTGTGGCTGCTCTCAGAGTGGGACAAGGAGGGGTTTTGAGGGGTGGGAGGGCTCACAGCTGGCAGAGGGGCTGTGAGGCTGCTGTGGTTCACCCCTGACATGGGGCAGGGAGAGGTGTCACCCCCCAGCCCTGGCTGTCAGCTCAGAGCCCCCTCATCGGGAATTTAAATTAAATTCTTTATTCAAAACTTGTGTTTTCTTTGGAATGGAAGCATTTCTGCTTTTTAAAAAAAGAAAAAAAAGGGATACAAGGGCAGGTAGTGATAGGACAAGGGGTAATGGCTCTAAACTAATCCTGAATCCCTTGGGATGGCTGGGTCTCAAAAGTGCCAACATCTGACCAGAGCCTCAAGGGACCAGCTTTCCCTGCTGATGCTTCAGTTTTCCACTGAATCCTTGAGCTAAAGGGGATTTTTGTACTTGCTTAAGACATTTTTTTCCACAGCAAAGCACTGCTCAGGGCTCCCGAATGGGGAATAGYCAAATCCCATGAGCTGGAATAACCTATTCCCATGTGCTGAAATGGCTGCACTCTAAAGCCACATTTTTAAATGTTTCTGCTGCCGTACAGCAAATGCCCTCAATCCCCACTTGGAGTAGGTCCCTTGGAAAGCAATTTATGATGAGTTTTGTTTTTTAATTAGAACGTGGCTGCATAAAAAGTTATAAAGAGGCCGCTGGGTTTTTTTTTTTTACTCTTTACAGCTCCTTGGGGAAAAAGGCCTTACTTTAAACCACAAGAAGGAATCAAGAGGGCTCCAGTGCTCTCCTGATGAATTCAGGGAAGCTGCTCCTTGGGGAAATGCCCAAACAGAGCTCAAGTCTGTCGCTCTTGCCTTCACCCACCCAAAATCCCCACCATCCCCCCTGCAAAGGACCTGCTGAAGGTTGACTTCCACTCAAGGATGGTTTTAAAAGGCTCAATTTAGCAGCAGATGTGGGAACAYGATCAGTGGTACCATCACCTCCAGTTACACACACACTGTTTCCACTCTCTCTTTCCAGCCCACTTTGGCCAAGACTAAATTGAAAAATTACAATGAAAAATAAGAGAAATTGTTTGTTTCCATTTTGCATGGGATCTGGGGGGGTTCAGGGAGCTCCATTGTGGAGCTGCAGTGCCACTGATTGAAGGTAGACTTTGCCAGGAGTCAACCACTGGTATAAGCTCCAGGAGAGCAGCCCAAGTGCATTTTTCCATTGCTGCTCACAGATGTGTCATTGGAGGGTCTGCAAAATTCCTCCCAGCATTTTTATTTTCTCTTTTTATAGCCTCATAGCCACTTAAAAACAATTCTTCTGGAGGAGCAGGGGTCCTCCAAAAAAGGGAAGATAATCGTTAGGAAAGAAAATTAATAATTCCACAGTAGGATGAGACCCCCAGTACTCRACTGCGCTCCTGCCTAGTCCAGATTTGAAAACAAGCTCAACAGGAGATTCATGGAAKCACAGAATGGTTTGGAAGGAACCTTAAAGACCATGTAGTTCCAYCCCTGCCATGGGCAGGGACATCTTCCACTAKMCCAGGTTGCTCCAAGCCCTATCCAGCCTGGCCTGGAACACTTCCAGGGACTGGACAGCCACARCTTCTGTGGGCAACCTGTGCCAGGGCCTCATCACCCTCACAGGCAACAATTTCTTCCTAATATCCAATCTRAATCTGCCTTTTTCGTCTTAAGGCCATTCCCCTTTGTGAACCAAGCAACGTGCCTGGATCTACAGATGATGGAGGCAGAAGTCTTTCCTCGCTGGCTCCCTTTGGAGAAATACACACGGTAAATGTGATCTACACAGCAGCTCCCATGCTAAACAAAAGGCAGGCAACAGCTCAGCAGTTCCCCTGCTCCTGAAGGTGGAAAATCTGTTTGGCTACACTCTCCCACTTCCCGAGTTGCTGGCATATCCCAAAGAGAGCATGATATTCCCGTGTTTCACAGGGGCAGCATAACAAAACAGACAGACTGAGAAATCAAGGAGCAGCACAAAAGCCATAAATACCAACCACAGCGCTGAGCCAATTAGTGAAACAAGAGAAATCCAATTCAGCCTTGGGTTTTCACTCACTCAGAGGCAGGAATGTCTCTGCTGCAGCCTGGGAAGTTCGCCGGCGTTGGCAGCTCTGCGCATTCACCTCGTGTAAACTCAGCAGAGAGATGAGAAATACGCTCCCGCTCCAGGCAAAGCTGCTGAGGAGCTGCAAAGGGGCTGACAGAGGAGTCTGTGGGCTGATTAATTTGGGGATCAGTGGAGCAGCCAGAGCGGCCAAAGGAGCTCAGCTGGACACGTGAGTGGGTCGATGGGGATACGTGAGCAGTGCCGGGCCCGGCCAGTCAGTGAGAGCTTAGAAGCCRTGGGCAGCCTGGGGCAGAACCAGCAATTAGGAAATAAGGCTGGAATCAAGGCTCATCTTATCTCCTCGCTGTGTGAGGAGTAACCCCACACAAAAACCACAGCACCCACACTGCTGTGGTACTTGGAAGGTCCTTGAATGGTAGAGACCACAGGGAGCACCACGATATCCTGGAAAAGTCAGGCACAAAAGCATGAACAGTGTTTTGTGGCAGCAGCTCTCACCCCTGGTGGAGAGATGTCTTCCAAGCTGGGATTTTAGTTCGTATCTTGAGTTTCTACACAGGCAAGTCAATGTCTGATGCCCCAAGCAGCAGCTCTGCATTGCCTTTATTAACCTRTAACCAAATGAAAGGTTTAAATCAGCTCTTACACAAAGTTCCTGTGTCACTGTCACTGTTTCTTGGCTGCAGGAAGCACGGCTTTCTGAATCTCTACAAACAGAAGGCACCAGGAACAGGCTCTGCTATTTTAGTTCATGCAGACATTTTGGCATTGCAGCCAGTCCTCATCAGCAAGAGCAAACGTAATGCTGGTGACTTCAATGCCCCTTGCTGAAGAACAGGCTTTGAAACTCCTCCTGATGCTGCAGTCCCTATGCCCATCASCCTCAAAAATGAGGATATTTGGGATCTAAAAGAGGCTGTGCTGCACCAGTGAACTGYGGTCCCAGCCCACAGAGGACAGAGCAGCCCAGCCCCATCTGAGGGRATGCAGGAGCACAAACCCCGAGCCAGTGTGAAGTCTGAGCACCCCAAGGCTGGGTGAATCATCCAGGGAACACAGCACAGGAGGGCAGAGGTGATGGAGAGTGGCAGTGAAATGGGCTGGGCTGGGCACCTCACCATGGCCTTGCAAGAGCCAAACCCACCACTAAACCACGTCTGCAGGGGCCACATCTACACACCTTTTAAACCCCTCCAGGGATGGTGATTTCCCACATTCCTGGGCAGCCTGTTCCAATGCTTGACAAGCCATTATGTGAAGAAATTTCCCCTAATATCCAATCTAAACCCCACCAGGTGCAACTTGAGGTTGTTTCCTCTGGTCCTGTCATTTGTTACCTGGGAGAAGAGACTGACCCCCACCTCACTCCAACCTCCTTTCAGGTGGTTGTAGGTGGATGGTTTGCTCCATCCTCTGACAAAGCACAAACCCAGGGATTTTCAATCATTTCCTGTTACCTATGGTGATGCCTGAAGGATGCAGGGAAGGACCAGACAATGTTGGCAGGGAGATGGGAGCAGGAGGTCCTTTTGCAGCCCTTTCTCACTCAGCTGGAGCAGAGGGTGGTGGGGTTTTGGCCCATTCATCCTTTGSATATCACCTGTGAGGGGTGCACAGGGAACGGAGCACACCTCCCTCCTCAGCCCCTGCACACAGCACTCCCACCCACCACCACCACCTGGAACAAATCCCTCAGCAGGGACAGGAATAGAGGACAGGGAGCAGCAGGAGGAATGACTRTTTCATCTCCACTGCAAGGATCAGGAGCCTGTGTGTAAGCTGGCTTTGCAGCACCAGCACCTCTAAAGCAGCATTTCCTGGCTGAGTGAGAAAGCTCTCTGTTAAATACTAAACTTAACAAAAGACAGATTAAAAACTATCTATTTCTTACTGGAAAACTCAAATTCCTAATTTCTGCATGCACTGGCTGCCCTGAGCCACAGYATGTAATGCATCCACACACACCAGCACAGTCTGAGGGCTGAAATCCTACACCCACCAGTCTGTCTGAGGGAGGAAGAGTTATCAGATTAAAGATCAGCAAGATTTAAGAACTGGTAGAGCATTTATCACAGTGGGTTTTACACTCATCTGCTTTATGTACTCAACTGGGATTTTCTCAGAGTTGTCACTATTTGGGCTCTGAGAGGGAAATGTGCAGACTCTTCTCATCCACTGAGACATCTGAGCCTGTGCCTAAATTTACCCAAGAGAAGGGGCTCATTGAAGCTGGTACAAGTATCTTATATTTAAATGTAGGGATGTGTTTTAAATATCTYRTGAAATTGAGGCTTGGGCACAGTAACCCAAAATACTTCCATGTTTCTAAGCCTGTCCCCACCTCTGCTCCTTTCAGAGTTTCTTTCACATCACTCAAAACATTTGCACACTTAAATTTTCCATTTGGTGGGGATACTGTGTCAGCTTTACCAGCAGCAGCAGCCACCCAAACAATCCAAACACTCCCAGGGACAAAGTCATGGAAAAGCAGCATTTGATCRGGTGCTTGGGCTGCATCAAAAATTTATGTATTACCTTTACCCTAACCCTAAACTATCCAATATCCAAGCATTGCTTTCTTCAGATCATAGAGTCATGGAATATCCTGAGTTGGAAGGGACTCACAAGGATCACYGAGTCCAAYTCCTGGCCCTGCATAGGACAACCCCAAGAATTCCACCCTGGGCCTGCAAGTGTTGTCCAAAYGTTCCCTGAGCTCTGGCAGGATWGGGTGACCACTTCCCTGGGAGCCTGTGCCCAGCCACCCTCTGGGTGACAAACCTTTTCCTCATATCCAAATCCAAACCTTTTCCTAATATCCCAAAACCTTTATCCTAATATCCAGATGTTTCATTTGCCATGCAAAAGTTAAGTATCACAGTTCAGTTCCCATTACATCAAACACCTTTTGGAAAAAAAGAAAAAAAACCCTGGAATGGTCTTTTCTGTAACAAAGACACCTAGCAAGATACAGAAATCCTGCATCCATCCAATTTTGTGCCATGTTTCTGGTGGTGTCCACAGCACAGGAAAAATCCAGTCTGTGACAACTGTCTCACATTTGCTGAAAACCACATGAAATGCCAGCTAAATTCTTCATGTGAAACTCCCTTTCTAAGCCATCTCAGAGCTTACAGAATGCTCTTGCAGAGAGAGGAATGGAGAAGGAACATTTTAAAGGCTTTGGAAGAGGACCTTGCGCCCTGCCTGGAAAGCCAGATCGGTTCTTCTCTGCTTCTGTTTAAGAGCAGCATTCCCAGGCTGCATTTCCAAGAGGTTTTTGGTTTTACAGCTGTCATGACAGCAATTTTCTCAGCTTTGCGAGGTTCCCTCATATCCTGTTCGAACTGGCTTATCTCTGTTTGGAAGTGATGTTCCTACAYGGCGTTTTTCGGGAACAGATGTTCCAGCTGATCCCGCATTGCAGCACTCAACATATTTCACAGCCCCATTTTGAAACAATTAGCCTGTCACTGTTGAAAGAAACCTAATGCTTGGCTACTTGTTCACTTTTGAAATAAAAAAAAAAAAAGAAATCAGGAGTAACCTATGATTTATACTTTTTCCAAATATGCCAAGATGCTCTAAATTTACAGTTCATTAAAATGGCAGCCTGTCGTGGTTCAGCTGCCGGTCCCAAGATTTGTTATCTGGAGAAAAAGATGTCTGGGCAAAGCAGCTGGCAAAGAGCTCTCCCAGCCCCACAAGTGACAAAAGAAAAAAAAAAAAGAAAGAAAGAAAAAGAAAAAAGAAGTAAGGAGAATCTTTGTTTACACAAATTAAAAGCTAATGGATTAGTGAGGAGTGTTCAGAGCAGTGGCATCTGTAGCTTTTGGACCGCAGGCTGCTGTCAACACACACACTTTACCATGGAATACACAGCARCCTAATTAGTAAGTCCTTAATGGAATCATAGAATCCTAGAACCGTTTGGGTTGGAAGACACCTTAAAGTTCCTTTAGTTCCAGGCCCTGCCATGGGCAGGGACACCTTCCACTATCCCAGGTTGCTCCAAGCCCCATCCAACCCGGCCTCGAACACTTCCAGGGATGAGGCAGCCACAGCTTCTCTGGGCAGTTGCTCTGGATTGCAAACACCAACAGAGCACCACGGACCCATGGCTGTGATTCCAGTTGTCTGCACACAACGGCTTGGGAACCACCCAGCACAGACCCAGTGAATCACAAGATGCAGTAAATGGCTTTGGTGCCGTAAAAGCCAAAGGGCCCACAGGCAGATTTATATCAGTGAAGAATTTGATCCCCAACATTAAGCAGCAATAATACCCACAAAAAAGGAACTTGCAGGCCGCTGTAATAAAATTATCTCCCTTTGATCTCCTCGAGATTCCTCCAGCCTATTTCCACTTGGAGGAAGATCTCACAGTCATACAGATCCAGACCCTAAGGAGTGAGCACCCAGCACAGAGCCCATCTGCCACCAACACACACCCCCTGCTTGTCCCTACCTGCTTGGCACCTTCCAGTGCCATTTGTAACCTTGTGTACTTTTGTAACCTGCTCCTTGTCGACTCCTTTTTTACCTTTGAGCAACCTGGCCTAGTGGAAGGTGTCCCTGCTCATGGCAGGGGGTTGGAATGAGATGAGCTTTAAGGTCCCTTCCAGACCAAACTATTCTAGGATTCCCTATGGCTACCTTTCCCTTCAGAGGGATGAGGGTGGAAGAGCCAAGCCCGAGCTGGCAGCCCCATGGCTGACATTTCCTGGCCAGCACAGGGTGCAGTAACAAGGAAGACGACAACAACAGAGTTTCCAGCATGGAGCAGCTGCCAGGCCACGTGTCCCTGCTGACACACAGCCTGGCAAGGACAGGTCCAGTCTGCCAGGGCCAGGCTGAGCAGGAACAGCATCTCCAGGAGCAGGCTGAGAGCCCAGGCAGGAAGAGCATCTCCGGTGACAGCTCAATAGCGGCAGACGGAGATAGGAGACGAGCCGAGGGTCAGGAGAGGGCTTGCAACAACCACGAGCCTCAATTAACTGAAAACAGCAGAGGCTGCCTGAAATAAAGCTCCTTCTCATATCAGCCAACACTCAAGGCAACTGCACTTTTGATCATCAAAGCGAAACTGAAAAGCTTTTGCTCTGAGATTGCTCACAGACCTTCGCTGGGAAGTCATCCTGCCACTCACAGTTTTAGGGAGAGAAATCCTTTCTCAGGCTCACAGCAGCAACATGCCAGAGCCATTCCCAGGTATTAAAAATATGTATGAAATGCAAAACTCATTTCGTAAGTATATTTTACTCTAAAGCAAGAAGTAGCTGAACTAAGGGCAAGAGTGGAGCAGTCAAACACTTGCAGGGACCCCTCTGGGCCACTGCTAATTCCAAATACAGATTTAGCAGCCAACATTCCTCAAAGAAAGGTTGGAAGATGAGGTTTGCTCACTTAGAGGCTATCAGGACAAAGGTCCTAGTGGAAAATGACCCTTGGGATGGGCTCATCTCTACCACCCCTGACCCCAGTCATCCAGGGATGTGGGGAATGAAGGGAAAGACCCACATTACCCCAAAGGAAGAGTCTCCAAGAGCAGAGGTGACTCACATCCTAGAGAGCCTGTTCCAAAACCCATAAGGAGGTGCAAAGGGATAGCAGAGATGTGGGCACCTTCACTGCCCAGGAAACAGAATCCCACCCTCAGCAGAGTCACAGCAATAGAGCCCCTGTCTGGCCTTGCCTTTTACAGAAAGAAAAATTGTTGTTTTGCACTGAAAGGCAAAGCATGGATCCAGCACTTATTCCCCCTGGAATACTTCTACAACGTTCATTACTGATTAAAGTGATTTTGGCTCCCACCCTCCCAGACTGGCCTTTCTGCCTCTGGGTTCTTGCACATACCCAGGGGTGCAGCAGGCAGGGACTGAATTACCAGGGTTATAATTCTTGGCTGAGTACTTCTAACTATGGTGAGGCCCTGGCAGAGCCCAGCACACTAATTCACCTCCATGTAAACATGATTATTTTAAATGAACTCCAGACGAGGCTTAACTGTAAAAACATCTCCAGTTTTTGTAGCATTTTTAAGCGTTCAGCTCCGAGTTGTTTTCGTTACGGCAAGAACTTACCCTTTCTTCAGCTCACAAAGAATATTTTCAGAATTAATGATGCCCAACACCCCCCCCCAGCTGCAACACGAAAGTCACAAGTCTGAAAATTAAGCTGCAGCGGGATTTCACGGTCAGGATTTTCCCTTTCTTAGCCAACCATTCCCCTCCTCACAAACAGGAATGCTTTCTGCTTTCAGAGCCAAGCCGAAGAGAAGTGAAAACAGTAAGAGGTATTCACTTGGCTGCATTTCTTTGAGTGTTTCTGGTGCAGGGTTCCCATTACAGCTTGCAAGGAGAAGTGGCAGAAAAACACCGTGTGTACATGGGAAGGGYTGTACTTTCTCTGAACAGACACGTTTCCAGGAGGCGGCAGATGAAAGAACTGGTGGTACTTCAGACAGGGAAAAATAACATCTTGCCAGTTGTGTTTATTTGTAGGGCCCCGTGATTTATGCCTTCCCATTTGTAGAGGGGCTGAGAGAGATGGGTCATGTGGGCTCTGTTTAGATAATCCCCGAGGAAATTCGGAGTACATCAAGCGGGGAGAGATAGGGTTTGTTCTCCTAGATGAGAGAGGCTGGGAAATGGCAGGGAGATGTGAGATTTCCTCAAGATCCTGGAATGAAGTTCAAGGCTCTGATTTTCTGAGAAGATTGAGTGTGGGTTGTGAGAATGAAGCAATTAAGATAAGAACACAAATAGTTCAGGGTAGGCAGGGATGAACAGTCCTTTGCTGTTATTTACTGGCCCAGTGCAGAGAAAAACAAGGAGTTACTCCCTCAAAGACCTTTACCTGTCAAACAGTACAAGAAGATGCAAAACTGTTGCTATAAGCATGAAAGGGGAATCTGTCATCCTGTGACTCACACTCCTGCTCTTTGTTTTCCATAACGATGCCTATTCGTGGTGTGGTCTCCATCTCAACCCTGTGGACCCTCCTGGACTCAGCAGGACTTACAGAAATCAGCCACTATTGTCTCCATAATGGCCTATAAGAACCTAAACAGAATCACTGCCATTTCACAGCCTGAAAAACATCCTTACCCCAATTAGAGGAGGCAAGAATTCCACTGCTTTTAAAAAGAAAACACTTATTGCAAAGATGAGTTTAGTTAATTGATCTGGGGAAACAAAGCAAAGCAAAAGGCCAGGCTGTATGAGGCTTGGAGCAACCTGGACTAGAGGAAGGTGTCCCTAGATTGGAACTGGATGATCTTTAAGATCCCTCCCAACCCAAACCATTCTGTGATTCMAAACAAAATCAGCTGTTTCAAAGAGGCAACAGCACAGCAGCCSCAGCACAGGAAATCCCCCTCAGTACTGAGCCGCAGGGCTTRAGGGCCAGAGGAATCCTTGAGTCTCCAGCACCTGGCACGGTGCTGCCTGCAAAGCTGCTTTAACCAGCCAGCATTAGCAGACCTAAGTGCTCTTTAAGCAGCCGCCGGGTTTCACAGCAAGCACCACGGCGGATCCGCGGCTCGGTGCCTGCTGCTTTGCCGTAGGTGCTGATTAAGGAAACGCAGCAGGGAAGGAGCCGCGGCTCCGCGGCACGGAAAGGGAAGATGGCATTCGTGTGACACATGCAGGAGGCTGAATGCCCTTCTCCAAGGGCGCAGCACGCAGGAAGGGCACCATTTCCCAGGCTGTCAGAATAAAAAGAAGGGGTTAAAAAAAAAAAAAAAAAAAAAGACAGGATGCCACTCACCCAGCAAAATCCTCCGTCACTGCAAGCAGCAGCTCCCAGAACCTATTAAAAATAAGCTCTAAGCCCTCGTTTCAGTGGCAGGATTTTTCCATGGTGATCAAACAGGCGGCTCTCCAGGTGATAACAGGCTGCAGGGGAAGTACAACTGCACCTGTATCAAGGCACAGGCACCAGGCAGGGGAGACTTTTTCATCTGACAGTAACAAATTGGAGTGCTGAGACCTCTAGAAGAGCAGGGAACGACCCCACTGTGTCCCTGCACAGGGGCTCTGCCTGCAGCCAGTTCAAGGCAATACGAAGTGTTAGCAACCCTAATTTGCAGGGCTGGGCACCCCTGCCAGGAGAAAACAGCTGAGAGAGTGATCTGAAGAGTCCAAGCTGCTGCCTTGTCTGCCCAGGGTAGGCAGGATGAAGACTGGCACTGCTGGGAGTTCACTGCCTTTCTCCCCAACTTCCCTCCTGGAAGCTGGTCGGGCTTCCAGCTCATCAGCAGAGTAGGCAGCAGTAGCAGGATTGCTGCTTCCCAGTTGGTTTTAGTTTTTTGGGGTTTAGTAAAGTTCTTTGCTCAGCACCTGCTCGGCTCTTCAGATGAGTGATTTTTGCATCTTGTCTTCCCAACTGTTTTTCTGGGAACTGCCCCAGACCTGCACTGGCAACTCTACAGGCAAAAACCCCACTGGCTTTTAGTTCGAGGCATTTCAGGGGCTTCACGTCTCCCTTTAAGGTCCTCAACAACTTTGGTGCAGGATCTGTCAGCCTGGGAGACCTACAGGCCTTTGGGATGAAGTCTGATCAGAAGGACAATGATTCTCTGCCCCAAGTAAACTCTACAGAGGGGATGAAAAAGCACCTCTTCCCAAAATGGCCCTTTCTTGGACTGGAAACATTGGGGAATGACCTCCTCCATGCTCAAGGCACTTCACAGGCTTCTGGTTCCACTACTTACTTTTCTCTCACTTTCTGTTTTTTAACCTAAATATGAAGCTGTGTATAAGGAACAAAATAACCCCTGAACTATAGGAATCCCCTTTCTGCGCTCACCTCTCAAGGCAGAGAATGAGAGCAAAAGACAAAAGCAGGTTTCCCCTTCTATCCAAAATACAACAAAAGCTGTAGACATGGATACAGGATTGTGGGTTTGTGTTACTGTCATCACAGGAGCAGAGCCCAGGCCTTATTCTGGCCTCTGCTCAGCTGGCTACAACACCATACTGAGATTTCCGTAATTTTATTTGGGATTTCTGGAAAAACCTTCTGTTGCAGCTCCCTGACCTGGCTCAAGGATGCCACAACCTCCAGATTTGGGTAAGTGATCTGGCCATGTCTGCAGGAGCAAAGAAGCAAAATCCCATCCAAGTCCTGGAAGGTTGGGGGAGGCATCAACACACAATCCTAATAACGAATATTTTGAGATAACTTATGAAAGACATGCATCTAAATCAGGAGTGCAGCAGAAAAAGGGGAATAAAAAAGAGATCTCCATAGGAACAATCCTGCCAACCAGGCAAGTATCTCAATGCTTATACAGTAGCTTTCAGTTCCACACACAAACCACCATTGGACACCTATTGAAAGGACGCAGTTCCCATGTTGTATCCATCCCACAGCATGCAATCCTGCCTTCAGCCCTTGTGCCAAGTGTTAACAGTGAGCTGTTAAACAGTTGCAGGGTTCCAGCTCCTCTCTGGCTACATTTCAGCCTGGAATCCAACAGAATTTTTGCACATGTGTCATTTTACACATCTGAGTGCTTAATCCACTGGGAGGAGGTTGGCACACACACCTTTACTCCGTCAGGATAGAAATGTTATCCTGTAGCGATTCATAAAGCACCTGGGAAGGTCAGCTCATGTTTTTAGCAGCTGATTTTGACAACTTCCATCTCTGAGATATGAACAGGAATAACAAAGACCTCACTTTTATCCAATTTCCCAGAATTCAGATAAGATGAAGCGTGCACGTGAAATTTTCCGCTTCTGATACTGAAAACCAAGATAAGCTGAGCTGGGAAGGGTGACACCAGCTGGAGTCTCCTCCCAGAGCCAGCGCTGGCCTGGGACCTGGGATCTCCTCCTGTGCCAGGAATCTCCTGTCTCTTGTGGATCCACCCATTCTCTTTATCCCTACCACCCTCACCATACAGCAGCTCTCTTTCATCTTCAGGAAAGGGAGAGAAGGGGGAAAAAGCCATGAATTTTTGAGCACCTCACTTCCAAAATGCCAGATTTTCCTTATCACAGTCAGAAAAAGATTCTCTGCAAATACAAAAGCTTCTGACATTTGAGTTTTGTGCTTTCCTAGCACTGCCAGTCCAATCCATGAACAAACACCCTCGTTCTAGAGCTTTCTCGCTGTAAGACAAGAGCAAACTTCACCAGGAACTCAGTCAAACCAAAAAATAAAACCAGGGTTTTGGTTTCCACGCTACAATCCTGAAATCCAGTAACACCCTCCCTACCCCCTCACCTCTCTGCTGCTGAGATTTAATTGAAAAATAGAGCTGTACAGAGGTGGTTTTTTAATACTTTTCCTGGATGGAATTCTATTTGATTCTGTTAAGCTTTGATGACATACCCCAATGACTTGCTTGGAAGGAATCCATTTAGCAAGCTTGCAAATCACGCTGTTTCAGTTCTGTGAGTGCCCATGAGAAATGTGCATTTTCAATCATAAAAGCTGTAGAAACAAAATGGAACTTGGAGACACAGACAGAAAAATTCCTTATCAAGGCTTGGCTGTGCTCACAGAACATGTGCTTACCATTTCCAACTCCGGAAAACTACTTACAGGAACCTGAAATACAAGACCGAGTCCAAAAGTAAGAAATAGATAAATTTCTAGAAGATACGTTGGGGTTTTTTTTCCATTTCAAAGTCAAAATGGAGACTCAGATAAAAACTAAAGCAGCCCACCCATCTCCCCCCCGGCTTTTCCTAGGAATATAAATAATTGTAATACGATCCACGCATGGAGTGCCAGATTTACAGAGGTTCCCTTATGTTTATGTGGCAGGACACATTGTTTTGGGGAAGCTTGGAGAAAGGACAAGCCAACAGTTTGCACTTTCTTCACCTCTGCAAAATGCTCTCTGAATGGGAACGGCAGAGGTTGCAGTGGGGATGCAGGATTAGCAGATCCAACCTCCATGGTGTAATCCCCACCAGCAGCAGATCTTTGAAGCCCAGTGCCAGGAACCCAGAAGCTTCCAAAAAGATCAGTCAGTCACGACAAGCTGGGAGAGAACACAACCCTATGGGGAGTTTTTAAAACTGACTGAAAATGGTATTCACTGGGCATTTCCTGACATATTTTCCTCAAAATTTCCCCACAATTCAGTCAATGACAATGACAACACCTTTGATTAATTGCAAAAGAAGATAATTGGAACAAAATGTGAGACGCTCAGCACTGCAGACAGGAAAATCCAACGCAGTAATTTTCCTGGGATGATGAGCCAATGGCCTCTCCCACTGGTTGGGCTGCCTCATCTTTTCCTGAGCAATCTCCTTGCCTGTGTATCCATCTGCTGTCTCCCATCCCATCCCCATCCCTTGTTTGTCAGCTCCCTGCATGTTCCCAATTCAATTCCTTCATTTAGCGAAGCACAGTCCTGCTCCAGCCTTGCAGCCCTGGGCACAGGAACAGCCCARCTGCTCTTTACACTGCAACAAAGGGGACCTAAATTATACATCAGCACCCTAAACCACCCAGCAGACTGGCAGAGCCCTTAGAACACAGCTTCATGAAGGTGTGCTCTTGCAGGAAAGCTAGTTTTAGGAGCTCTTGCCCTCCCCACTGCATGTCCTTGTCCTCTCACGTGTTGTAGTGCAGTCACTTGCTGTAGCAACCTGCTGCAGGGGAAAAGAACAACTCCATCCTCCCCAGAGAGGCTGTGGTTTATACAAAGCATTGATTGGGTCAATAGTGTGGTTTAAAGTGCAGTTCCACAGAGAGCAGCAATCAACACAACTGTGCTGATCCTTGTCACAGCACCAGAACGCTGAGAGCAGCTCTCTGCTGGTGACAAGGGTTGTGGCATCATGTGCTGAAATCCAGCTCCCAAAGATGCCATCTCGGAGAGTGGATCTTAGGAAGAAATTCTTCCCTGTGAGGGTGATGATGACCTGGCAGAGTGCCCAGAGAAGCTGTGGCTGCCCCATCCCTGGCAGTGTTCCAGGCCAGGTTGGATGGGGCTTGGAGCGACCTGGTCTAGTGGAAGGTGTCCCTGCCCATGGCAGGGGGTTGGAATGAGATGGTCTATAAGGTTCTTTCCAACCCAAACCATTCCCATGGGTCTGTGGTTCTCATTTGTAATTTTTTTTAGTGATGCATTTTGCATAAAGCCTGACACTCTTTTACCCCCACCCAAATCTGCTGTTTATGTGTCTGTCAGCGAGACAAGAGCACAACTCTGCCAGGTGCTTAAGAGACACCCTTGAAAGCTGAATCCTCAGGATATTACTGACCTTGAAGGGCTGAAGCTCTCTCTCTCTTTCCATTTACCCTCGCAGATGCTGCAGCAAATTAACTGAACCTTGTGGTCAATAAGATCAACATAAAGCCAAAAGGAACTTCTAATCTTTCTCTGTTAAGGAGAGATGAAATCAGTGCAGGATCCATAAAATAAGAGTAATGGGAGCTGTTCACAGTTAGGAGTATCTGCAACAACCAAGTGCCTCTCACAAGTGATGAGGAACAGAGCAAAAGCTGTGTTTGCCTAGCTTAGAAAAGAGCTTCTTTCCCAGTTCTACTGGAACATGTCTGAATTCTTCTTTTTGATTTTGTTTGGGTGCTGTTTGGGGCAGGTGATCCTACCTTCCTCCTGGATCACCCACCTTGTTCTGATGGAGGCAACAAAAAGATGGAGCAGTCCCTGGGAGGGTGGCACTGTGTCCATAACTCTTGCTGTCAGCCATTACTGTGGCATTCCTGACTGAGATTAGGATTCTGAAGGGCTGAAACTGCAGGAACTAATTCTGTCTCACAAGAAGGAAAAAAATTATATTAAAAATGTAAACAAATAGCCTTACTCACACAATCTCCCATTCACATGTTTCCAGATGGGAAAAAATCTTTATGGAAACAAACATAAAATGCTGAAAAATTCTTGTAATTCTAAACCAAGAAATTCCTCATAATAACAATACAGACTCTAAAGGTCTCTTTTACATACAATTTTGAATTACTGGCTTGTCATAGTGGTCTTCTAGTGATGAACAATCTCTGACGATACCTAGAAACATATTTTTCTTCCAGACTTTGGTTCTAAATGTATTTTCCTTTGGCTCAACGTTTTGACAGTACTGATGTGATATTGAGCCAAGTGGTTTTCCATCAGTGAGACAGACTTTTGCAGTGGATTTTAATACCAATCACCCTCACATTCACCTGTAATACAATAAATATTCAAAAGAGCCTTTACTGACTTCAAGTCACAACGATTCTGAAAAAACTGCGTTTTATTTTTTTTTAAAATAATCGATATATTCACAGACAAAATCATTTAAAATAATAACAAAATTATAAGAAAAACAGTAGAAAATAAACAGTACTGAAAGACTGTTATTTTGATGGAACACCCAGACTATCACACTAGACAGACAAATGTACCAGTGACAAAACCTCCAGACAGAGACCGTCAGAAACAGCCATAAGCTTTAAAATGTGTCTGTCCCTGACGAATCCACATCTCCATGTGCACTGCTCAGACTCTGTGTTTCATTATCTGTGTTCGTGGCTGGCAGCTGCACTGACACCTTTGCTGCAGAAAGATGTGAATTTAGATGTGGGGCAGCATCCTCTCCTAAAAAAAAAAAAAAGAAAAGAAAAAAGGAAAACAAAAGTCAATATTTGCTGTCTGTGACAAATAACTGAAGTCATCTCCATATTCCATGAAAATACAAGTACACACACACCTTTACTCTCCACAGTTCTGAGGCACTTCAGGGGGTGCTGGTTTAGCCATCAGAACTCTCATTATCAGGTAAGAGGGATGAATTTCTGTGCATGGACAGAATCACAGAATGGTTTGGGTTGGAAGGGACCTTAAAGACAACCCAGTTCCAACCCCCCTGCCATGGGCAGGGACACCTTCCACTAGACCAGGTTGCTCCAAGCCCCATCCAACCCAGCCTGCAACACTTCCAGGGATGGGGCAACCACAGCTTCTGTGGGCAACCTGTGCCAGAGCCTCACCACCCTCACGGCGAAGAATTTCTTCCTAATATTCAAACTAATCCTACTCTCTGTTAGTTTCAAGCCATTCCCCCTTGTGCTGTCAGTCCATGCCCTTGTATAAAGTCCCTCTCCAGATTTTTTGTAGACCCCCTTTAGGTACTGGAAGGACTGAGTTGTAGAAACACTGGGTGGTATTTACATATATATACACATACATGAATATGTAAATTCCAGTAGGCCCGGAATAATTTCCAATATATATACTGGTGTTTGTGGTGTTTTCCACAGCATTGAGATGGGATCCCTAGATACAAACAGTATTTCTAAATTCCATCTATGTGTCTGTTTGCATCAAACCCTTAGAAAACATCCATGTTGTTCAAGACCATGTATCTGTATACAATCATAAACAGCAAAGCAATACCAGTCGAAGCCATTGGGTACAAGTCCTAAGGAGAAAAACAGCCTCTCAATGCTTCAGCTGCCCAAAACAGAGTGAGAAGTTGCTTCAGCTCTCCCCTATCTCCAGCCCATTTCCCTGATTCATTAAGGGTCCTTCTTGCTTCTCCTTTGTGTTTCGTCCATTCTCCCATGTACACAGAATTCCCCCTGAAGAGTCCCCTGCAGGAGTTTACAAGCCACGTTCGTCTTCCAGCAACTCTGAGATGGTATCTGGCCACTTCCCGTTCCTGTGATCTGATCCTGCAAAATGTGGGACATCCTGGGAGACGGACAAGACCCTGCAGAGCCCAGCCAGCAGGGAAGGGGGACACATTCCACAGAACTTCCAGCAGCTGTGACAGATCCCTGCGGTGCCCAGATGCCCTCCTGTCTGGGAACCCCTGGGAACCTGTAGCCAGCCCCCAGAGGTGGGATGGGAGAAAGGCCATGGGCAAAAGTTAAGTGTATTTAGCTGGAAGAAGGAGACAAGATGAATCAATTCATGGAGCAGGAAAAGCAACACATGCATCAGGCTAGAGACAAAGAATGAAGGAGCTCAGGAGAATTAGCACTGGAAGAATGGCACAGCATTCACAAAGCTACAGAAAGAGCATTTTGAGATTTAAGTTGTCCTGGGGACATTTAAGTGCAGCAGCTACAAGCAAAACAAACATATCTGAGTCTGTGTACAGCAGCAAAGGCTGTCTTGGAGCTTGTTCTTAGTCCAATAAGCTGTAAMAATTCTCCCTTCCTCTGTGATAGACTAGGTAATTAAAACACTATTTTCCCAATAAAACCAAAAAGTTAGGCTTTCTTTCACCCCAGTTAATTATCTACTGTGTCACTGAAGCAGCAATCTGCATTCATCTGACTTGCAGCAAAGCACGCTTCGAATGGCTAATTAAAACAAAACCCCACTGCTAAAATAAAATTCCATCAGTGTTTTTCGTGCTAGAACAGCAGCCAACAGCCTGGGAAGTCAAACACCAACGAGGCCAAAGACAGTAAAGCCAGGACATGGAGCAAACTGTGCCAGCCCAGCCTCTTGCCATTCAGGAAGGCAGCAGGAGTGGTTTTTGTGTCCCCAGGGAATCAGCACCATCACCTGGAGAGGAAAAGGCTTTGAGGAGAGTTTAGAGCAGCCTTCCAGTACCTAAGGGGGGTAACAAGGGAGCTGGAGAGGGACTTTCCACAAGGGCAGGGAGTGATAGAACAAGGGGGAATGGCTTTAAACTAACAGAGAGCACGGTTAGATGGGTTATTAGGAAGAAGTTCTTGACTGTGAGGATGGTGAGGCCCTGGCATAGTTGCCCAGAGAAGCTGTGACTGCTGGAAGTGTTCAGGGCCAGGCTGGATGGGGCTTGGAGCAACCTGGTCCGGTGGAAGCTGTCCCTGCCCATGGCAGGGGGTTGGAATGAGATGGGCTTGGAGGTTCCTTCCAACCTGAACTTTCTGGCATTCTGTGATTCTGCTCTGTAGCCGTGTTTGTGTGATATAAAAAGGCTGCTCAGAAAAAAAGCAAAGGATTTATTTGGTCAGACATGAGAATGACACAGTAAAGACGTGACCGTGCAATGCCCAAGGAAACCTTGTAAATCATCCTCTACTGAAGCCTCTCTCCAACACTAGATGTAGTTTGATGCTTTCAGAGCTCGACTTTGTTAATAATTTCCACAGTCATGTCACATTCCATGATGTCATTGTTTCAACAGCTGTTTTCAGGTTTGTTAAAAAAAAGGAAAAAAGAAAAAAATGGAAGGAAAAAAGAAAGTAATATTCCCTTATCCCAAGGCTCTGTAGTAACTTCTGAACTCTTTGATTCTGGGAGTGCTAAAAGAAAGTATCATATTAGTCTGCATTCCTCCTAACACATACTTTAATATATTTTACAGATATACTAAAGTCCAATTTTATGATAGATATAAAATGTTAAAAGACAGAAAAAATAAAAAGAATAATTCCATCTCCTTGCTGAACAGAAAACTTACCAGGCCCTGAGCTATCAAAATATCCTTAAACTTAAAAATACCCAAAGTCAACATTTCCCTTTTTTAAAAGCAGAAATCTGAAGTCTTTGACTTCGTTAAATTCACACAGAAAATACAGAATGTGGCTTTTCAGCATTGTAACTGTGAAAAAACTGTGGATATCATATTTCAGCTAGATGGGAGATTCTGCTCCATGACTGTAACTTCCCAGGATAGAAAGCTGCTAGTCCTGAAACCCTGCATTGGCCCCAAAATACAACTACCAAGTTCCTCTCACATGTGCTTCATCATCATTACCTTTTGCTGAGTGTAACCTCGTGCATGCACAGTGCATAAAACACCTTATATACACATATAGGGAGGGCTATGGGAATAAATACACAAATAGAGGCAGACTGGTTTAAATCCTTGTAGAGCCCCTGGTCTGCTCCTTCTTTAATAATGTGATATTCCATTTTATGTCTTCCCCTCATCAGAGAGCAGCTCATAACCAATACTAAGATGGTTTCCTCTTAAACATCGAGTTGTTCACCAGCACAAATATGCAAATTGAAGTGGTTAAAATTGTTTGATATGCCTTAAAAATGGAAAGAATTTTTTTCTCCTTTACAAAGTAGGGCAGGGAAGGGAGGCAGGTAATCTTCATGGCTTTTTTCCCTCTTTTTTAGAGACTCTGGGAATACTCATTTCAATTTTGCAATCGTGTAGTTAGGTGTATTTATAAAAATTTTCCTTATTAAAATCCAATAAATGGAGTGTGTGACCTCAGGTGACCTCCAGTTTTCCAAATTCATTGTCACCATCTAACAGAATAAATTCATATAAACTGTGAAAACTGACACTCTTGGTAAGAGTGTGAGAGTCCTTGGCTGGTAGAAACTCACCAGTGACTGAAAACATCTTGGTGACCCACTGATGGAAAAGGTCAGATTTCAGATTAGAGATTTTTCCTGTTCTTGGCACTCTATAACAAATTCATGTACAGTACTAAATTTCCAGAGCTTTGTTTAACAGAAGCATAAAAATTAATGGTGTGTCAACCATGCAGTGACCTGTGAAGGGAGTTTTTCTCTAAGAGGTACCGACACACACAGAATATGCCATATGCAAGAGTGTCATGAATATGTGCCAAAGGAAAAAGGAATTAACCACACTGAAGGGAGGTTTGGTTACTAACACCATATGGCAACAGTAAGAACAAAGAAAAATGTATAAATCTTTCTTTTTAAATTTTTCTATTTGGCAAAATAAAAAGACTAAACAAGTCTGACTTTTAAGCCAAACGGAAACCATGTGCTTTAACTCCTTTGACTGGGTGTCCATATATTAAATAAAACCATTTTAAATCCATCTGGGGATGAAACAGACCCATATCTTGTAAGTGGAAAGTGTTATCATGGAATCACAGAATGGTTTGGGTTGGAAAGAACCTTCAAGACCATCCAGTTCCAAAACCCCCGTGCCATAGGCAGGGACACCTTCCACCAGGCCAGGGTGCTCCAAGGCCCATCCAACCTGGCCTGGAACACTGCCAGGGATGGGGCAGCCACAGCTTCTGTGGGCAATGTGGGCCAGGGCCTCAGCACCCTCACAGTAAAGGATTTTTTCCTAGTATCCCATCTAAACCTACTGTCTTTCATTTTGAAGACATTCCCCCTTGTCCTGTCACTCCATGCTCTTGGACATCATCTCTCTCCATCAAGACAATAAATAGGGAGGCTTCAGAAGGATCAGGACCCAGGTTATTTTTCAGTATAAAACCAGAACCATAATTACTGTAATGACCTACACATTACTTCCTAAAATTTCAAAACAATCCTCCCTCTACTCCCCAACATAGCAACTGAAGCAGCTCACTTCAAGAGCAGGAATAAACTTCCAAGATTGTAAAAACAACTCCAGTGCAGTGCTCTCATTCCTTTAATGGCAGGGGCTGATAGGAATGGCTTGTTTCTTCTTCTGCCAGATTCCAGCTGCTTCGCTTTGTTTATCCCTGACTTCAAAGTTTAAACACTGTCCTGTCCCAACAAATAACTTCCTCCAGATGGCATCAGCTGAAGTGTGCGGAGCACTGGGATAGCACAGCACCTGCACATCTCTAATTCAGCATCTTAAAATCTTCACTGAAGGTGCCTTTTTCCTGTCATTCCCCCATTTTGCTGTTTCCCTACATAAAGATTTACATCTGGCATACAGTTACAAAGACCATGAGCAGGGAAACAGAGCTGTCAGAAATTCTTACACCAACGACTAAAATAAAGGAGAATGAATGTCTACAGGCCCAAAGGTAACAGAACCACTGTCAGGAGAAACATTTTATAGAATCACAGAATGGTTTGGGTTCAAAGAGACCTCAAAGACCATCCAGTTCCCACCCCCTGCCATGGGCAGGGACATCTTCCACTAGACCAGGTTGCTCCAAGCCCATCCAGCCTGGCTGTGGACACTTCCAGGGATGGGGCAGCCACAGCTTCTGTGGACAACCTGTGCCAGGGCCTCAGCACCCTCAGAGGGAAGAATTCCTTCCTAATCTCTAATCTAACCCTGCCCTCTGTCAGTGGGAAGCCATTGCCCCGGTGCTGTCACTCCATGCCCTTGTTGGAAGTTCCTCTCCAGCTCTCTTGGAGCCCCTTTAGGCACTGAGAGGGGCTCTAAGGTTTCACTGGAGTCTTCTCCAGGCTGAACAGTCCCAGCTCTCTCAGTCTGTCAGTCTCTCTTATTTGTTCCTCAGTTGTCCTCTCTTGTGTATTCCTCTCTTTTCTTCTCTCAGCCTCTCTTACCTGCTCCTGTTACCTGGAAGTAAACCTGTGAGATACACATTTGTGCCAATATGTGTCCTATCCATGTGCCCATGGGTATCTGTATGGCACCACACTGAAATTCACTCACTTTCATACAGGCAAGTTACCAAGTAGAGCAACCCAAGAAGTGGCATTTTTGGCAAAATCAAAATTGTTCCAGACTTGCTGGGCTAACACATACTGATAAGAAACATCCATATTTTAATGGAAGTCATTCTGAAGGCTACACTGAAAAGACAAATTACACTGCAATGTCAGTCGTGTTACTAATTATAAACATATTTAGCATTTCCAGTTCAGAGTCACGTTTAGTTGTATTGTGAATATTGACTATTTAATGTTTCTGGAATTTAATGGCTTATGAAGTTGAAAGGGGGTAAGTTACAGAACTAGTACATGGCTTTGAGATGGAAAAGAATAGAGTCTTCTCAGGAATAAGCAAGACCACCAACAGGTTCTCAAATAATCCAATTGTTTGGATAAAGTTATTCTCCATTCATTAGAAACGATAGTTCCTCCTCCAGAGCTTTCCTAGCTCTGGCCACCTTGAATCCAGAGGCTTATTTAGGTTATTGTGGAGAAGCTGGCCTTTCTCAGCTCTGCCAGAAATGTGCTTTTCAGGGCAGGGACTCTCTTCTCATTGTGTGAATGCTTTGCCAAGCATTTACCTGGCTGCAGGTGAGAGCTCTGCCTTCCACTGGGACACAGACACAGACAGCAGGAACAGGATGGGCTGCAAGTGCCTGCAGTTCTCTTTTTGTAACTCCAACCCAGACTGCCCCAACTTAGCTGGTTTCAGGACAAACAGAAAAGACTGGAGGCAAAATGAGGCCAAATTTCTAGGGCTGAGTTACATGAAAGGGGTACATTTACAATTAAAACACTTGAGTTGTTTTACAGAAATGGACAGACATCTGTAGGGCTTGAGCCAAAAATGTCTGGATTTAAAAGCATGAGTCTACTGCTTGAGCTGAAAAAACACAGTTTCATTCTCAAAGGCTGCAGCCAACTCATAAACTTCCATAAGTGGGCCACAGACACCAGTGGAGACAGAAAACTATATAGTATGAGTTCAGTGCAAGTTTTGACCTAAACTTGGCAAATTCCACCTTCCCTCGGTGTCATGTACTTACAAAAACCCTGCATACAAGCACACAGAAAATAAACACGTGTATACACACACTGTGCTTTTGCTGTTTGTTTGTGTAACCCCTAATGTATAGCCCAGCTATAAATATTTCCCAAAAGAAAATAAATGCAGATCCCCAGCCAGTAAAGGAGGGCGGGACCAGGCTCAGCAGCTAACAAATATTTCAGAGCAGAATATTTGAAAATGGTTTTTTTCCTCCTCTTAACACAAAGTTCAAGGTTCAGTGGTTTTCCAAAACATTCTATATTCCCACCAATAGCAACACTAAACAGAACAAAAACTAGAAATACATTAAATAAACTAGAACCAGATTTTTCAAAATCCTAACATGGAGACTGGTAGGGAAGGGCAGACAGAAAGCAGCTCCAAAAACACCTAGAAATGAGATTGCAGAGTTTACTAAATAAATATTTCCTTCTGGTGCCTAAAATCTACTCTGTTCCTTTAGATCTGGCATCCTTTGCTCTGCAGAATATCTCATTGCTTAACAAATTCGTTCCCTGGCCACAACTCTTGCTGCTATTTCCCACCAAATCCCTTCCAAAAGATGTGTAATGATCTTTCCAAATAACTACAATAATTATTAATACTAAGAAGAAATACTAAAAGTGAATTTGATTTTTCCATACAGATGCCTGTGATTTTTGGATGGGCAATTGGCTCAAAACAAATAGTCTTTCCTTAACATTTAAGCACTGCTGTTTCCAGGCTGCAACCATTTTCCTGAGGAAAACCGAGATGAGGTTCTGTGCTAAATACTGAAGCAGCAGCTTTTATTTCAAAATAAAAAAGAAGAAGCAGTTGGTTCCTTACTGGTCCAGAGTCTTTGAAAAACCACCAGGAAAATGTGTATCTTGTGCAAGGGCTGGGGGGAGGAGTAATCCCTAAATCCACAAGAGATAACCTAGGTAAACAGCTGGTGGAATCAGGAGAATCTGACAAGTGATAATTAAAAAACTGCAGATCTAATGGTGTAATTAATATTTTACTTATTCAGTAAAACTAAATAACACATACATACCAGGGGTTCTTTTCCAATTTTATGCAAAATCTAACCAGCAAGTGGACAGGAAGGTAATTTCAAAAGCATGTTTGTATAATATATTCGGCTCTGTTATTCACACCTGCATGTTTGGGGCTCCAAAAGACATTTTAATGCCTGTATCTGGAACAAAATAAGCTAAAAAAAAGGAACTCAATTGATCAATCGTGGGAATTCACACTTAATTCTAAGATAAAGTTCTGCTGAATTCCCTTAGGATGCAGTCAGTCAGTGCAAACCCAGCAGTAGGACTGGCTCCACTGAGACCTCATATCTTAATGATATTAATTGCAGCAATAGTGCCTCCAGCTTATCTACATCGTGCCACAGTGCCAGACATAACAGCATTCACAGCCTACATGGGGAGTGGCAAGGAAAAGAAATAAAAATCAAAGCATCTTTTTAATTCTTAGAAGTTACATGGCCTCCTTTTATCGAAAAATAATTCAAAAATGTTTTACACGAATAATTAAAGTTGAGCGACCAAAGTCAAGTGATGGTTCATCATAAATTAAGATTTGAAAATTAATATTTTCSCAGTTCCCAGTTAAAATGCAGATGGGTGTCCCTGTGAGGCTGTGGATGCCCCATCCCTGGAAGTTTTCCAGGCCAGGTTGGATGGCGCTTGGAGCACCCTGGTCTGGTGGAAGGTGTCCCTGCCCATGGCAGGGGGTTGGAACAAGATAATTCCAAGCACTGCTCAGTGCCCAGCCCTGCCAGATCCCACAAAATATCCGAAAAATCCTTAGAGATCGCGGAGGACAAGCTTCAGTGAATCCGTGTAAGTCACTTTCTACCACTTTAGAAGTGTGATGAGAGACCTTGATGAGCTCCCTCTCAAACAGGCAAGAGGATTTCCTGGGCTGGGAAGTTTTATCCCCTCCAGCCATGGCAGCAATCTGCACCCAGATCTGAGTGAAAGTGAAGGAATGGGTATCAGAAWGAAAAGAGAAAACTTTCTGCCCGAAGGGCAGTGCTGCAGGGCAGAATTTTCTCATTTGCAAGTCATTCTTCACATATAATGGAGTCACTAAATGCATTCTTATAATAAGGTATATTCAGTATAAAAAAACTTCAAATAATGAGTGTTCTTCTAGATGACCACAAACAAAATAGCTTTATTTCTCTACTCTGAATACTTATATATTCACATGATCCTATGCCTTTGTTGTGATGATTTTCACTTACAAAGTCATGGGATTCCCCATATGGAAACAGTTTGCCAAGACTCCCATTACTGTACAACCATTCCAATGATCTGGCATATTAAAATGCTCATACCTACAGCACAATTACCCAAAATTTTTGTAATTACACCTTTTCGAAAGAAGCTGATGAATGTTTTCCCCAGGAACAAAMCAAAACAAGACAGAACAAAGCCAGCCCTATCCAGTTAGCATTTTCCAATGGTCAGTCTAATAAATTCCAGAATATCTCTATGCACATTTCTAGCACATGAACAAACAAACTTATTAAAAATATGTCTTTTCCGGCCCTTTGTTTAGCAGCAGAAGGTGGCCACTACAGGTCTTATCATTTGTGGATATCAATGACCTTTGGAGAATGTATAGGAATAAGCAGTTCTAGGAAGCTTAGAGAGGCAAGCAACTTTTCTGTTAGCTCAGAAAGAGGATTGTAGTAATCTGAATAAGTAAGCACATGTTCAAATAAGGAAAACATTAAATGCCTTTACTGGAAGATCTGGGAGCCCACTGTTACAGAATCATAGAATTGTTTAGGTTGGAAAACACCTCTAATATCATTAAGTCCAACCATTAACCCCAACACCACCATGTTCACCACTAAACCACGCTCCCAAGTGCTACATCCAGCATATTTTTTGAACACTTTCAGGGAKGGTGTTTCCACCACTCCCCTGGACAGCCTGTTCTAATGCCTGACCACCCTTTCAGTGAAGAAGTTTTTCATAATATCCAAACTAAACGTCCCTTGGGGCAATCTGAAACCATTTCCTCTGTTCCTGCATGTGTCCAGACCCTATTCTGACCTGCTCTTGAAATGAGCACCCAGTGTGATGACAAGTAACTCTGCCTCTACAATCTAATGCCTGGGACCAGAAACTTGGAAAAGTCTGACAGTAAATATATGATTTTATCTTGTGCTATTTTAAGTTTTGTTAAAATCTAAAATGATTAAACTTTGTGCAATGCAGATAAGCATTCCTCCTTGTAAAAACAAAATAATAGAAGAATACAAGAACCTTGGCCTGTTACATGGGAAAGAGTAAAACCAAAATTCCTTTGCAATACTTGGGTGAATCTCAGCTTTAACTCCGTAGAATAAATGAGCTGTAGAAATGTATTGCTCTACATCTAAGTTGCATATTAAGCACACTGCACCACCTCCTCAACTCTCTCTTAGACACATCACTGATTTTAATATGACATCCCCTCCATCTGTGCTAAGTGGTATAAAATGCAGGGAAAACTGCAGACAGCTCCCACCAACATTGTCCCTCTTAAAGAATTCCCATGAGCATGTTCCCATTCCCATTCYACGCTGCCCATGAGCAGTTCCCCAGCAGCAACAGAGAAACCAACAACTGTTGTCAGGAGCTGCTCCGCACAACCCTTCGAGCAGGCATCAAGCAGAGCCTCGAACAGACCCATTTACATCAGGTTCTCATTTGGGCAGATGCTCTTTGCCTCTGAAGCTGCAGCCACAYGCACACAAATTGGAATTTGGAACACTAATTTCCTTCAGGAAGCACTGCAGCTCTTTGACTCTTCCCAGTTCGAGCTGTCGGTGCCAAACCTGGTGAGCGCCTAGTTGATCCACGGCTTCCCTCAGTGCTTTGGGCCACGAGCATGATGAATAGAGCTTGTAGGCAGCCTGAGGGAAAATCATTTATCAGTTCTCTGGGTTTAAATAGCCCTGGCCAAAATACAGGGAAATCTGCAGTGCACAGGAGCATGTATGGAAGTCCAGCCCACACGCGTGGGAGCAGCTTCCCTACAGTGTGGGCTCTGCCTATGATGGACACAACTTGGAATCATCCAACCATTTAGGCTGGAAAAGACCTCTAAGGTGAAGGGCACAGACACCTGGCTCTACTCAGCATTACAGAGCACACACCTGAGTTTAGGAGCTGTAAAGAGTTCACAAGAAGAGCAMTTATGCACAGCTCCTTGGGAAAGCAGCTTTTGCAAACCCTCCACATACCTGACAATGACACACTCCCAATTACTTAGCACAATCCTGATCTGACCAATGACACCCAGTGTGTGCCAGCAGGAAAAGCACAATGGCAAAGGAAGTCTTATCTCGTGTGCCTCATGGAATTTAATGGCTCCCCACTACGTTACTTGAAGCAAATTCATTCCCATTATACACACAATACACTCCCAAGTTCAGGAACACTTTCTCTGCAAGTATCAGATAAAGCAATCTGTTTTCTGGCAGTTTCTTGCACATGCTACAATAAGACCAGAATTTTAAGAAACATTACCCATTATTTTCCATTCTTTTCTTTCTCTCCGCCCCTTAAATATCAGGGAAGAACTGAGTCTGGAATATACTTAAAATTCAATACATCTCCAAGTTGGGGAATATGTTTTCCCTCGTCATTACTCTGTCACTGAGCATTATGCTGCCTACACAAGAGCAGGAGAGAACAAATGCTTAAAGATCATCTTTCTTTACACACAACATTTAAATGTCACTGTTATTTGATGCAATATTGGGKTTTTTTTTTTAAATCTTGGAGGCAGAGAAGACACATGTTGCAAGATCTCTTGCAAGAGGATGGTCTCCTACAATGTTGGAAGCCTGGAAAGGTTCTGGATCATGCCTAGGGCTTCTCTCACTAATTCTGCAATGCAAATTGCAATGTAGTTTTAACTCTACTATTAGAGAGTTCTCCAATCACTCCCTGTTCCTCCAGGTGAAAAATAGGCAGGTTAATGCAGACTCATTGTTCATTGCTCTGTATTTTGAGAGAGCTACTTGGAAAGGGAGCAGTGGAGTACCCACGGTGTAGCTTTATTCACACAACCTACATTTATCACGCACARAAAGTTTCCTGGAAACCTATTCTAAATCTGATAAGAAAAATCCTCATTAAGAATCATTTGCTCGTTTAATTTTCACTTATTGAGCTTTAATGTACCATAAAAGTAAGTAATAACAACCGTGCCTTAACTAAATATTGCTTGTCTTGTATTCATTAATTTTAGGAGAACACAAAACTGCCTGTAGATACAGGAAGCTGCTGGAAAATAAAAACTAACCAATCACATAAACTCGAACGAGAGCTTTGGAGAATTTTTTTGTGGAACACRGAGTTCAACAAAAATGTATTCTGTTCACTGTACACACGACACCAATGGGAATAAGAGCCAGTTCAAGTTCTAAGTTACCATTACTTGGGTAATGGCTTCAAGCTGCAAGGCACAGCTGTACGGGCCCAGCCAGACAGGCTATCACAGCAATGCTTTGATAGCATGGGGCCCTTAAGTGTCAGGATATAGAAAAGGCAGCAGTTGTTGGCTGTGAAAACAGTCTGATACAAACCAGATGGGGACTCACTTGATGGGCAACACAAAGGAAAACAATTGGCTCATTCAACAAAGTCAGGCCACTGCCCCAGAGAATTAACAGAAGACAATAACAGTCAACCAGAGTTGATGCAAACAAGAAACAGCCATGTGGTTACGGTTTAAGGAATTGTTTCTCCTCAGACTAAACATAAAGTTTTGATTTCTAATTCTCATATTCATTAATTTCAGTCTCGTTTACAAGCCCCTTCTTCCTCCAAAGTCTTCCGTGTAATTCATTTATGTAGCACCAGCCTTCACACACCTACTTAAACAAGAAAAAAATCTATGACAAAGGCAGCTATATTAATCTAATGTTTCCTGAGGAATGCCAAGACCACAGACAACTTTCTGGACCGTGGCAGTACAATATTACAGATGCACAGAGTGTTATTAGACACATTTGCATGCATATGGCAATATATTTACCGATTCTTTTTGATTTGAAAGGCATAAAGCCCAACAGATCACATGCTGGGTTACCAGAGTACAGATATCCTCCGGTTTTGTGAAGAGTTCTTCTGGTTTCTTACTTAGGTGKTTTTTTTTTAAGCAAACTTCAGATCAATTATGTTGCCATGTAAGAGTTTTATCAGGCTACAGTTAAAAAATCTATTAAAACAGCTATTACCAAACCTTTTTTGAAGCAACCAAAAATTTAAAAATTGGCTATTTCAGCCATAACTCAAAAAATCCCCAGCCCACTCATTTTTAGAAGCTTGTAGAAGATTATGGTCCAAAATCTTAATTGCTCTTGCTGTTTTATTACAGGAAATATGAAAGTGACATGTGCAAAGGTATTTTGATTACAAATTACTTACAGAGATTGCACAATAAGTCAGACCTCTACGGGCCTTCTGCAATTTCACTCTCAGACTGAAAACATCTGAACTTTCTTTTCATATACCTCAAACTATTCCCTCTGGCAGGCTCTGCAATGTGGAGCTCCACACGAGTGTGAGTGCTTGGATGGCACCGCTCTGAGAAGCGGCCACAGACCTGGATACACAAGCAAGTACTGGACATGGAGATGTCCTGGATACCTTGTGAAATCAGTGTCTTGGGTCCTCTCAGCTTTAGCACATCACCACACATCATGGAATCACAGAATGGTTTGGGTATGAAGGAACTTAAACAACCATTTCGTTCCGATCCCCTGCCACAGGCAAGGGCACCTTCCACTAGTCCAGGTTGCTCCATCCAATCTGGCCTGGAACACTTCCAGGGATGGGGCAGCTACAGCTTCTCTGGGCAACCTGTGCCAGGGCCTCACCAGCCTCACAGACGATTTTTTTCTTAATATCTAATCTAAACCCACTCAATGTAGGGTTCTCATCTAACAGGCTGACTCTGGAATGACAGAGAAAGGGAGTTTGTCCTTTAAGAAAGTGAAAAAAACCCCAAACCTCTGAATTAATGAATCAGAGAGTCAGGCCCTAATCATCCTCTTAAGTGGTTCTAGCCTTCAGCTGCTGTGGTTCTCGAGCCTGTGAGCATGGCTTCACTTCAAAAAAAAGCCAAAACACAACCTCGGCTGCATTCAAAAGCAAACCACCACATACTGTAGGTAGAAAAATCAGGTTTTACTTCAGTTTTCTGCCATAAGGACAGAGCCAACCCCCCCRACAAAGCTGTTGTGTGCTGAGCTCTCTCTGAGCTAAAACATCTCCCCGGCRGAACCGCGGGGCCGATTTCCAAAAGCGCAGCCAAGCTCTTGAAACCTCCACTGCAGGGCTGGGCTGTCACATCGTAGCAGAGAAGACTTCGCCTGCAGTGCTGCTATTATTCATTTTTCACATCATATATCTCGAGGTCAGACCGCATTTTCTATGTAGAGCTGAAATTTTTGGGTTGAGTCTCTCTGTTAGGTCGTTACTAGAGAATGACGAACCTTAGGAACAGACCAGCCTTTATTTATCAAGCCTTAACCTCACAGATACTGGCAGTCGTAGCCTTGCATTAAAAGCAGATGAGAGAGGAGCAGAAACCTCTTTAAATCCCAGGTCTGCCTGCACAGGCAAACCCCAATTGCTCTTGTAAAAAAGGTTTTGGACATGGTCCGTCAGAGAACGCCTGCACATAAAGGCCAGCTGGAGCAGGGGGAGGCACGGCTGCCCAGCCTCCCTCAAAGCGAGGATTCCAACAGGAAACTGCTCCCCCCTCGCTCTTCTCTCTCCTTTTTTTTTTTTTTTAATCAGGAAGGAAGCTTCATCTTCAGAAACAAGCATTCCCTGTGTAATCTCCCTGCTTGGCTGTCTCTAGGAGCGGGTCCAATTACTGCAATAAGCAACATGCACTTCTGAGAAGTGAATCGTGTATTTACCCCATAACTCAAACTAGTAAATATTTCCCATTTATAATTCTGATTTACGTAACGGGGCACAATGACAGCTGTTAAGTAAATTAAACAATTTTCTTAAGATCTGTAATTATGGTTTCAGGATTATAAAAACACACTAAAAGAAAAAAGTCAGAAATTAAGGAATTTGCTACAAATTCCATGCTTTTTAATTCTACTGAAGATACAATGGCCTGACAAGGACAGACACTGCAGCTGTTTTACTGTCTTTAAACAAACACTGCTCTGCCTAACTCTTGCAAAATGTACAGTGGCTAAAACAAGGTCGTGATGTGCAACCCTGAGATTATTACTTTACTGTAACAACCTGAGKTAGGATGGAAAGCAGCAGATCATCTTATTGAGTCTAACCTGCCTTGACTGGCTAATTTTGAGCCAAAACATAAATGTAAATCTACCTACCACACCCAGAAAATGTGAGATCCATTTGCATTGTTCACATACGGCTCATGATTTATTAATTTCTATTAAAACTACATGTCTATCTGACATTAAAAAACCAAGAGTTAACTGGAAGGCAAAGTCATGCTCCACACAAAGAGAAACAGTTACTTCCCTGCAGCCAAAGCACTGGGGGAAAAAAATGCATTTCACAGAACTGCTCCATATTTTGTGTCACACTCAACAACTTTCACTCAGGTTGTTTAGAACTGTGCTTAAAACCAGCTCTTCTTTCTTAAAAAGCAAAACATAAGTTTTAGATTAGAGCAGAATGACAACACATACAAAGGCTCTAAATCTAAATTAGTGTTTTTCTAGGTGTAGGGGTTTTTTTTCCTCCCCTGAATGACAGAACTTGTGATAAAAACCAGAACACAGTAGTCCGCAGACAAAATTTAACCCATCTCCATCATTTACTACTGTTCCTTGCAAATGCAGCCACCAAAAGCACATTTGCAAGTGGTATTTCAGACACGAGGATTTGTTGTACTTCACTTACAAAATTATGGAAGATGAAGAGGGTTTTACTCCAGCTTTATGTTAGGACAAGTTATTCCACACTGTTACAAAACACAGCCCCATGTGCAGCCTCAGCACTGAGCAACAGGTCACGCATGACAGCTTTAATCTTCACTCACCAGTCCTTACCCCATTTTTTAACAAGAATGCTACTTTGGCAGCCTGCATTTCTCAAAATCAGCATGTTATCAAAGAGTAGCATTACCATKATTTACATAGTATTCCTCATTTGGAAGACATCCTAGATAACATTTACTCCATGCTGTTGCCTTATTTGAAAGTTTCCTGGGCTCCTATTCTTAAGAAATTAATCCTGTGGGCACGGGAAACCTATATTTATATTTAATTATARGCAGTCTTTGTAACACTGTATTGAGAAGGTGCTGCTGAACAAACCTGGTTCTCTTTGGTGCATGAAGTCTAAGGAATAAAGTACCTAGTAATGACACAGGTCACCAGCATGAAAACTGCCTGTAAATCAAGCCCTTTCACAATAGAATAAGCAGTAGAATTCGAAAATACAATTTGATTGTGGACACAAATTATCTAAGTATCAATTTTTATTGGCCAGTTTGGTTTTCTCTGTAACTTTACAGCTATGCCTCGCCTCCGCCAGCAGTGCAAAAACTTACAAAGCATTAAAAAAGAAAAAAGTTTATCATCTGAGAATGACAGCTTTTGTAAATCCCCAGTCTCCTTTGTAGAAGAGGTTTGGGGGCAGACAGTCAGAGTTTGTGAGTTACTCGTCACTCACCTCAGGCACACTCTTGTCCCAGTGATTTCTCTCCTACCCAGGCACTCCCCCCACTTAACAGCTGGCTCCTTCCAGGTTTTATGTCGTGCTTAAAAAAGCTGAATTGAGAGCAATTTAAGAACAGGTAAGGCTGAAGGGAGTCCAGCTGCCTCTGCCCAGGGCTCACCAAACCCATCACAGCGAGGAGAACAGAAGYTGCTCCTTCTGTTGCGCTGCTCTCAGACTTGCACGAGCCACTGAATTATAAAAGGCAACATCTGCCTTCCCTGCCAACCAGAAAAATATAACAAACTCAGCACATACTGAAGACATAAAGCCTACATTTCTCCTATCACAGTGCTATATATGTTTCTCCAAGTTGAAATATGTGTTTGTAATACTCCTTGTCTTCACCTGTCACCAAACAGTATCCAGGYAATGTGTTGCCAGCACCCAAAAGCATCAAGACTTCCTGCTCTGATACTGATGCCTTTTTTAAAAGAAACGAAAAGGAAAAAAAAGGGAGATAAGAGACCTTCTTAAAGGCCTGCTAATCCAAGTCCGGATGGTYATCCTAGGAGATCCCATCATCTGCCAACTGAACTAACCCAGTCGGCAGCAGGTCTTCCTGAGACCTGGAATGGTTCCTGACTCCAGCCTAGCTGGCACTGATGTACCAGGCTGTAAACAGAAAGTGACTGAGCAGTGCAAATATATCTTATTCAGGAAACTGCCTTTGTAGGCTGTAWTCCGTGTGAGAGGCTGCAGCATGCTCCTGGAGGTAGTAACTCCAACCAAACGGCCTGCTGAAAAGGGAATGCTGTTTCTTCGAAGCCCAGAATGGTTTGGAAGAGATGTTAAAGACCATCTAGTTCCAACCCCCCGCCATGGGCAGGGACACCTTCCACTATCCCAGGGTGCTCCAAGCCCCACRCAACCTGGCCTGGAACACTTCCAGGGATGGGGCAGCCACAGCTTCTCCAGGCAACCTGTGCCAGGGCCTCMCCACCCTCACAGGGAAGAATTTCTTCTTAACATCTAATCTAAACCTGACCCCTTTCAGTTTTAAACCATTGCCCCTCACCCTGTCACTCTCTACCTGTATGAAAAGTTCATCTCCCTCCTTTTTAKAAGGCCCCTTTAAGGTAYTGGAAGGCCACAAYGAGGTCTCCCCSGAGCCTGCTCTTTTCCTGAATAATCCCAGCTCTCTCAGCCTGTCTCCATAGCAGAGGTGCTCCAGCCCTCTGATCACATCTTGTTACAGTGACACATTGAGGCACATCCTGTACAACAACCAGGAATCTCAATTTACATTCTTTTCCCATCACTGCTAACAAACAGACACGAATTAAAATCGAGTGCCTCTCCACAACATTATGATGGGAGATGATGTGCAAAGGGACTTTAGACTCAATTATATGTCTGTAAACGAGCAACAGGTTCAGGAGAGACTGTTCTGATCCTTTTCCATGACCCACCACAACACACAGGCCACAGAACAGCTAAGCATGCTTACTTTCTAGATGCACATCAGTTCTTTCTTATTAAACCATGGGCTCAGAGCTGTGGAACCACTAATTTGTGAGAAACTTCTCCCTCCAGAGAAGAACTAACTGGAAACAGCCCTGGGGCTGATGTAAGCATTAAGTACATGGGGAGCCTCTGTCCTTAGGTGGCTTGCCCAAGCCCATTAATTTTTTGTGTGTGTCCCCCATTTATATAAGCAATGTTTGCATGAAAGGGGAAAGCAGGTCAGCCTAGTCAGCTTGCCACCATCTGCTTTTATTCAGAGTTGCTCAAGATCAGTGCCAGTGGGATCAGTGCCCATTAAAGGGGTTTATTGTGTGTGTTTATTTTTTGCTCTTTACAATGAAGGCAACAGCAATTACTGTAAGTTTGTAAAAGTGCATACAAATCATAATCCTCAATACAAAGCTGCTTCAGTCAGATCCCAGCATGTTTACAAATCCTAGACAGGCTGTGAGAAAGGCTGTCCTGGCACAACAATTTCCATAGACTGGGGAGGAGTGTGTTAGTGTCCAGGAGATCTGAGACTGTATTTAATAGTTGTTATCAAGACCATCCCCTGTTTGCAATCCACAGCAACTCCAGCTGATTCACCACCACAAAAGAAAAAGCCTCACACTGGAGCTTGACCCCCAGACAGGCTGACAATAGATGGATTTATACAACTAAAACTGGAACTGGTGAGAGATCAAAGGTAGGCTGCCAAAGTGGAAATAGCAATTTAGAGCTCTCAGCTAGCACATTCCAACTCTTAAGAGTGGAGATGCAGCAGCAAGARGTACCCTTCCTTTAATGAGAATTCTGCCTAAGATATGCCTGGCCACTACAGACACAGGCTGCCAAAAACCCCAAAATGAAACAAAATATGCCCTYCCCCSCCMAA